>BQNB010068565.1:0-33801 GCA_026074375.1 Tanacetum coccineum | reverse complement strand
TACAAATCTTCTCACCTCCTAGCTTATTTTCTTATTAATCTCAATGAAGTGAAGTGATTATTGGGTAACCGACAAAGTGGTTCCTATAAAAATAAATGTTATGGCGTGGAAAGTCAGGTTCGATTTTTTACCTACTCGGTTGAATTTGTCTCGTAGAGGTTTCGAATTACAATCAATCTTATGCCCGAATTGCAATAAGGAGGTTGAATCCACAAGTCATATTTTCTTCGCTTGTTCGATGGTGAGAGATCTATACCGCAAGATAGCTTCATGGTGGGATTTAAGTTACTCGGAGTTCTATTCTTATGATGAATGGTTGGAATGGTTTTAAGCTCTCAGTTGGCATTCGAAACACAGGGATATGTTGGAAGGGTTTTTTTATGTTATGTGGTGGCTCGTTTGGAATTTTCTGAACAAGTCTCTATTTGATTCAAGGAGTCCTTCTAAAGCGATTATCTATGATGTTTTAGTTTCGAGTTCGTTTTATTGGTGTAGATTTAGATGCAAGGCTAGATTTAGTTGGTTAGAGTGGTTGAAAAATCCGAATTTTATTTCTTTGTAATCTTTAGCATCTTGCTAGTTGTTTTCTAATAAATCCGCCGTTTCAAAAAAAATTTAATGCCCAATTACATCTTCAAAGGTTTAAACACCTATACAATTAGTCAACTTTAATTTTATTCGAGCATCAATATTTTCATACAAATCTTGAATAAATATCCTTAATCAACATAACACTAAATGATAGGTAGCAACAAAGAATTAAAAAAAAAATTCAAGATATTTATAGTATAAGGTGGTTAGCCCCGGTGCAACACACAACCAAAATAAACACCGTAAATTATCAAGAAGGGTTCTAAAAGGAGCGTTATAGCGGCGCTAAGAGGGCGTCAAAGCGCGAGGCGCGACCTCTATGTTACGAAATAGACTAAGACGTTGATTTTAGGCGTGGCGCGAGTTGACGTTTGAAAAGGCGAGCAAAAGCGTAAAACGTGGCGAGGTTTTTTTTAAGTATTTAGAGAATTTTCTAATATTTCAGATTTAGAATTGGATTTACTAATATTTTGGATTGAGGTTTGAATTTAATACTATTTATCACTCATATAATTATAAAATATCTAAAAATATTTTTTGCCTTTTTAAATAGCGCCTTAAAGCTGCTATGTCGCCATGCCTCGCGCTAAAAGTTGAAACTTGTATATACCGTTACGTCACGCCTCACGCTATTTATAAACTTATTATCAGTTAACAAATGTTGTCCATGAAATTAAAATTTTGTATAATAAACAATAATGAACCCTCCAGCCCCAATGCAACAATAAAGAAAAGAAAATAGTCAAAAATCGGATGCTGCTGCTGCTGCCTACAATTTAGGAGCAACCAAACTAACAACCGAAGATATTGGGGGAAGTGAATCAAAATCAATAATGGCATCTTCTTCGTATTTAACTTCTTCTTCTTCTTCTTCATTGTTGTTTTCATCGAAAACCAAACATCAACATCATTCGACAGCTTCTTCTTCATATCTGTCTTTTAGACGACAGCGCGTGGTGAGTTTTATTTAGTATTAATTAATGAATGGTTTTTGGTGGTATTTGAAAATTGGGTTTTATTTATTGACAGAATAAGATTGTGGCATCGTCAATGGGTAAAGGTGCAGCAAACCCATTGAAGATAATGATATCCGGAGCTCCTGCTTCTGGCAAAGGAACTCAATGCCAACTTATTACTACCAAAGTAACTCCTCACTCCCTTTCTTTCACCACTCTTGATGCCCTTCATCACTAAAATGTATTTATAATTTCAAATACACTTTGCATAATGCTAGTTTCACACTTAACTAGTTTTAGACTGCCCGAAAAGTAAGGTTGATCACGGTCTGAAACCCGGACCGGACCGAAAGCGAATTTGTCCAAAACGCCGGACCGAGGACCGGACCGAAATGGTCCGGTCCAGGTTACTCCGGTTCGGTCCGGCCCAACAAAGCATAATCGCCGGGTTCTTTGTAAGACCGGACTGAGGACCGAATTTAAAGAAAAGCATGGACCGAGGACCGGACCAAAATATGTTCGGTCCGGTCCGGTCGACGGTCCAATATGCTCAGCCCTACCGAAAAGGAAAGCTGGACTAATAATTTGGGACGGAGGAAGTATATTCTTTGTATTTAAGTTTTGAATTGACCAATAGTGATTAAACATGCTATACAACAAGATATAGTCATTGAAGCGATTAGTAATAAGGTTTAATATATATAGTGGTTAATGTACTTTGCGTTTTTCTACAACTTATGTTACACTACTATTTTTGTTTTCACTTAGATCAGTATATTAACTAAACACAATATTTAGGCACTTGACTCTAATATAGATTTTGATTAAGTTTAGCGACGCAAGGGAACGGGAAAAAAGTAGAGTAGCCAAAATGAACAAAAACACAAAGTATAGTAACCTTCATTTGTGTTAACCTATATTATTATTTGCTTAAAGGTGTAATAATCATTTCCGACGTGTGAAATTGATTACTCCGTTTGAGAATGTTGTAAATAGAATCGATTTTGTTGTAGCTAGTGTATAACTGAATATTAGTAAAAAAAAATAAAAAAAAATAAATGCTAGAACTTGATAAAATACATTTAAGAATACTTTTTTAGAGGACATCCAAAACATGGGTGTATCTGGAGGATAAATTACACGTGGTTTGCCTTGTCCGAAATTCTTCACATTTAGTAATATGTGTTGGACTAATTTATTCCCTCATTTTTTTTCTCTCTTTGATTTTCTCATTTGACCATTGCTGCGTAACCAATTTTTCTGTTCACCTGAATTATATCTTGATTTTCACAATGGTGTCATTGTTTATTATTATAGATCTCAGCATAATGATACGGAGTAAATATTATAAATACATTACAGCTTCGTGAAACAACACTTTGGGGATCATTTATTTGGATTGCTTGAAAGGCAATTAAATTTTTAGTCCAAGAACCATTGTAGATTACTGTCGATTACTTACACATAAGCGAGACACCACTTCAGTATTCACTCCCACTTCATAACTCCCATACTACGACGTGGTGGGTTCCTACAAGATGTCAGGGGGCACGAGTCGACGTTCTGATGTAATGGATGGAAGTCCTTTATATCTTCACCTTTTGTTTGTTATTATCATATAATCAAACATAGACGTAAATTAATTATGATGTTACATATATGCACAAGATTATTCATGCTGTAAGGATCACATCGTTTAAAGCTCAGTCAACACTGAGCCTGTTTTTTCTCTTGATATCTTTTTTGGGTAAAGGGATGATGCCTGGTAAGTTATATCAACAAAGGATTAATAGATTACAAACTGACATTGGGGCACCCATCAAATAAAAGAACAACAATATCCGAGACATGCCTCAAGATCATAGCCACTAAGCTAAAATGTGACTTTAATACTTCGAACATCTATTCAGCCAAAATCTGTCTTTTTTAAGATTCCAAATGTCCATAACATCCATGGTATTCTTAGACGGCTTCAACTTGAGAGTTAAGAGTTTCAACTGAACCGTACTATGACATACATCCACCAATTGAGCCACCGAACGGCTATTCTTCTTGAAAAGATGATTATCTCCTTACCTTATGAAGTAAGCCGTGGCACCCACACCAAGAATACTTTACAACCTGTTACTCTTGAAACTAGCAATAAGGGAAAGCAATCATGTCACTCCATGATTCTGAATGGCTTGCATTTTAGCATACTGTCGAATTTCTACACCTGTTTTGACAAATTACATTCAAAGAATAATCAACGTGTCTTTTATGTTATATTGTTACTACATGTGCATGAGGAGATACACATGTTCGATAAGTAAAAACAATAATTAATATGAAGTATAAAAAGATATCTGACTGCCATGGTTTTAGACGCTGCCGTATAATGTGTTGATCTTCTAAGATCTTAGACATAAGCTCTTCAAAAAATAACGCCTTAAAGAAAACTTGGGAGGAACGAAATGTTTTTCTGTTCTGCTACCAATATAAACTTATCTGGTGTAATATATTTTTGTATAATATGTTGAGTGCTCCTCATATTTCGCTGAAGTTTGAAGTATGTATTCATTTTATGATTAATTTCCTTATAGGGTAGCATTATTGAATCAATGTATCTTCATATGTGCAGTATGATTTAGTGCATGTTGCCGCTGGAGATTTATTGAGAGCAGAAGTTGCTGCCGGATCTGAAAATGGGAGGCTTGCAAAGGAATACATGGAGAAAGGACAATTGGTTCCAGATGAAATAGTTGTCATGGTATGGTAGGAGGTTCAGTTGATTTTTTTGCTGACTTTTTCACACAGCTTTATAAATAGCCTTTTTTTTTCCTGTATATAGATGGTGAAGGATCGTTTATCTCAACCAGATTCTACTGAAAAGGGTTGGCTTTTGGATGGATACCCAAGAAGCTCATCACAAGCAACAGCACTTCAAGCCTTTGGTTTCCGGCCTGACCTTTTTATTCTTCTTGAGGTGAGATGATTTTATTATTGAAGCGGCTAACTGGGCGGGTCGGATGGGTTGTGTAACAGGTTGAAGATGGTTGGGGTGAGTTGACAAAAATACTTTTGTACAAAAGTTCTAATATTTCAATAATAGTTTTATATGAACAAGTTATCTAATGATTTGACCCGGAACACTCTTTTTCAATATCTTCAAATTTCTATAGATGAATATTGATTAGAGTATCGTATATGATTACAATAGACTTAAATACTAATAGACTAGTATAGTTAGAAGTTTAGAACAATGGTCCAAGTAAAGTGTTTGACCCAAAAAATTTTGCCCAGCGCTTTTGTATTTGTTAAAGATGATTATGATTTCTAATACGATTACGAAAGCTATGTTATGTTACTAATTGTCAATTTTTATGAGTAAAATGATGTATGTGGTTTTAGGCAATTAAAACACACTCTTGGGAAACTTTCAGGCAGTTAGAGAGGTAACCCAACTTGCATAAACCCTACCATAAGTAGATATTCGAAGTTGACACCTCTGTATTTGCTGTAATTAGGATTAATGTTCTTTAATCTAAGAAGCAACTGCATTGGAGCATGATGTAACTTTATTACTGCATTATTATTAAATTAATAATTGGTATTATATCATAATTTTTGGATTTGGGTACATTTGAACAGGTTCCATTATCTGCTGAATGATTTTTGGATTTGCCATTATCTACTGAACCTTTATACTTTCTTGTGAACAGGTTCCTCAGGAGATTCTCGTTGATAGAGTGGTTGGGCGTAGGTTGGATCCGCTTACCGGTAAAATATACCACTTGACATATTCACCCCCGGAAACTGAAGAAATTGCTGCAAGGCTAACCCAACGGTTTGATGATACAGAAGAAAAAGTAAGTTTAAATATTCAATCCTTTACGTCAGTCATTATGATGTTTGTGAACCCCCATATATCACGTGTTCTTGTGGATGACTTTCCTATATGTAGCTGAGTTTATTTTATGAATCTGTAAGTTTATTAGATTATTTTGCGACTTTCCTAGTGTGTAAGGACTCAATTTAATCTGCCCAAACCTAAGAACTCAATTTGTTCTGCTGAAACCTTGTCTAGTGATGATCAAAAGATTTTTAAACTAATAATTTTAGATGTGCCTAAAACGTAAGTTTTTCGGAAATTTAGTTACCCAGCTGCTACATGACTAGATGCTTAGTATTTGGTGACTGCAGTTTGTCATTTTACTTGTTTTTGCTAATACATTGTTACTGAGATGTAGTTGCGTGTATTGTTATATTTCATTGCTTTCCAAGGGGAAGGTATTTTGCATCTACAATTTTTTGCTGTTGGTAGCGCATATAAAGTTCTAGGGGTACATTAGTAGTTGGTTAGTACATTAACTTTACTCCGGGGTGTAACAATTGGGGTAAATATATACCCTATCTATAAGGGAACCAAACCAATAAGATTAAGTAGCAAAATGCTAATTAAGATTGTTGTTTGTCTTTTTTGAGTTGGGTAGATCAACCAATCTCCTGAAAGTGATAACTGCTCTTCACTTGTATAAACAAAGTGTATTTTTTGAAAAAATCGTATAATCAATTTAGTTAAATAAGAATTACTGAGCTCTATTATAAGGTATGATGCAATGATCACTGTGAAAGTTTAATGAATGTTTTTATCATCAGTTGGGTTAATCATGAAAGTTATCTGCCAAAAACTCTATCGTGTTAAATATTCAAATCATAATTACATACAAGTTGGTCATCCGTATTCTTGTTGGTTGGTTTTACCTGTTGTTTGCATCGTCTTATTCTATGCTTTGCGTGCAACCAATAATATTTTTTCCTCTTATTTTAGGTGAAGCTTCGGTTGCAAACACATAACCAAAATGTAGAATCAGTCCTTTCAATGTATGAAGATATTACAGTCAAGGTATGCAACTTTGTACAGTCAACTTATTGTATACTAACTCAGGTATTATGAAGATCTGTAATTAATTCATTAGAGTATTAACTGTGGGATGCTTGGATGCATTTTTTCCTAAAGTCAAGTGATAAATAGATATTTCGGCATATATGTCAATAATCAATTTTTATATTAGTAACCTCTAGTCTGCTTCTCCAAATCTGATGACTTTGTCCCTGAGTAATCAGAAGATCATAAGTCATGCCCATAATTACTTTTACTAAACACTCAAAACTGATTATCGCAACTCGCAAGTTCAGATCGTTATAATTAGTTTCAACACACATCCAAATACCTGTGTAATACTTGACTATTTTGATGTGAATGGTAAGTTGGAGAAAAGCTTTTAATCTAGTCTTATTTAGAGAAAGTATTATATTTGTTTCAGGTGGATGGAACACTTCCCAAAGAGGATGTATTTGCGAGGATTGATAGCGCGCTCTCATATCTTATTGAGCAAAAGGACGCCACAATAGGAATGGCAGCTGCATAATGGAAAATAAGTCGAAATATATATGAATAATAGCAAGGTGTTGGTTTTGACTCTTTGCGTGCATTAAAATGTGAATAGAGAGTAGTCGACGGAAGTGTCATGACTACTACCATTGTGAGAACAAGCCTCCATTAGGTTGTCATTTTGACATCTCATTGGATGTGTAATTCTTTTCTTATATTATTGATATTGTGCCATGCCATCTTGATAAACTGTATTTGATTATATATTGATGATTGATATTGTTTGAGGAAAGGGACTCTCCACATACATATCTGATCGTACATGGTGAGGTGTCTTGGGTAATATTAGTTTGTGAAGTGTGTGTATTCTTACTGATGATATCAACAAGCTAAGACTGTTTTGAAACTACGTATATAAACTACTCGTGAATATAAATTACTAACATTTATTGACGTAGCTAAGTTGCAACTTGCAAGATGCCCGCATCCAATATCAATGTTTTTATTTCATAGTTTTTACAAAACTAAAGAATGCAATGGGTATCAAATTTTCATTCGTTTTGTTTGGTTATTATTATAAGCACGTAAAACACACACACACTCACTTCTACATGTATATTAGACGACACGGCTTGTTATAAATCAACATCTGCAATTGGTTGGTTTAAAAATAAACTTTTTTTTCTTTTCCATTTAACATAAACAATCAAATTTTGCGTTTGTTACTTGTTGCTACTAATTAATAGGTTAGCTATTATGTTAAAGAACATCATATAAAATCCTTTCTGAACGTAATTATGATCATAGACAATAAAAATTATGATGCTACAAAGATGATATTCGCGTCTATATTTTAGTATTATCAATGAATAACTTATAGGATGATACATCATTTCTTATCATTAGCCAACTCAAAAAGAAAAAGAAAATAAATAAAATTGTTGAACAAAAATAAATGAGGTTAGCAATGATTAATTACTTTTTTTTGGGTAATTGTTTTGGGTACTACTAAACTCACCAAGATTTAACTTGGTCAAAAATTCAAATGCGTTGGAAATTGTAATTAACAAGTTAGGCTCACCCGCGCTCCGCTGCGGGATGTTTGGCGGCCGGTGTTTTCGGTTGGACGTGTTAGAAGGTATATTTTTGTAAAAAAAAAAAATTAACGGTCGTTAAGTAACGACCGATTTAAAGCACTGTTTTGGTGCATTCTAAAAAAAAAACTAACGGTCGACCGCTAGTGGGGAAAAGGGTATTTTATAAAAAAAAATTAAAATGAAGGTAGTTTTCGTAATTTAACACATAGTGCGAGGGGGTATTTCGTAAATATTTGAGGGGCTATTTCGTAAATAAAAAAAGGAACGGGTCGGGCCGGACCGGGTCGGGTCGACCCGACAATACCGATAACTCAAAAAGTGCGAGTGAATATTTTGAAAAAAAAAGCAAAAAAACAATTAATTTTTTTTTTAAAAATGTTCGGACCGGGTCGGGTCAACCCGGTGCATTTAATGCAACTTAATGCACCTGAAGCGCGTGGTTAGTTCTATTGTTATTCATAAAAAAAACAGACCGATGACTAAAAAAGGGCGAGAGAGTATTTAAAAAACAAAACAATTTTTTTTTTCTAAAAAAAAAAAACCGATCGGACCGGGTAGGGTTGACCCGGCGTATTAAATGCACCCCGGTCAACCCGGTGCATTTAATGCACACTAAATGCAAAAGGCCATTTAATGCATGCGAGAGGGTATTCCGAGGAAAAAAAAGGAAAATTTTATTTTAGAAATTTTTTGAAAAAAAAAAGGAAAAAAAAACTGGCGACCGCGCGCCGTTGCGTGACGATTAGCGGAGCGCGAGGTTTGAGGAAACTTAAAGTTTTATTCATAAAAAAACAGACCGATGACTCAAACAGTGCGAGAGGGTATTCCGAGGAAAAAAATGGAAAGTTTTATTTTAAAAACTTTTTGAGAAAAAAAAAGGAAAAAAAACTGGTAAAAAAAAACTAACTGTTAAAAAAAAATATTCATAAAAAAACAGACCGATGACTCCAACAGTGCGAGAGGGTATTCCGAGAAAAAAAAAGGAAAATTTTATTTTAAAAATTTTTTGAGAAAAAAAAAGAACGGGACGATTAGCGGAGCGCGAGGTTTGAGGAAACTTAAAGTTTTATTCATAAAAAAACAGACCGATGACTCAAACAGCGCGAGAGGGTATTCCGAGGAAAAAAAAGGAAAGTTTTATTTTAAAAAGTTTTTGAGAAAAAAAAAACTGGTAAAAAAAAATAACTGTTAAAAAAAAAAAAAAAAAAAAAAATTCATTAAATGCCGGGTCAAAAAAATTTAATGAGACCCGGTTATTGGGTGGGTCGGGTCCCCAGGAAATGTATTGTTTAGTAAATCCTTTTAATAACCAACTATGAGCATTAATTAACTTTATCATTGTCGTAAATTTTTACAATGTTTTGTTATCCATATGCTTATCTCTTATCAAATTACCCGAAAATCAATTTTACTTATTATTCATGTTTTTTTTTTGTTTAAATCCTTTTATATACGTTAGTAACAAATACGGAGTAACAAATGTTTATTTATTTATAGCTTAATCAACCTTAATCTTTTTAATAGCTTTATTACTATTTTAAAGAATGCTTATTTTGTTTAAATCTAGTTTTAATCAAGTTTAATTTTATAAAAAATGTTTACTTAATAAGTTATGGTTTAGGTGTAGGTTGAAGGGTTTGGATTTTGTCGTTTTTGGGTTATCATCGTGGAAGGGGTATAACTATGTTGGTTTGCATGCATAAATAATGGTTTGGATTTTGGTGTTTTTTTTGTTATGTTTGTGGAATAAGTATAAATTTGCTTTTCGGATATAGTTGTTTTTGGTTTGGTTATTACTGGTGTTTTTTAGCTATTTATATTAAACTCGGCTTATTTTGGTGGCCAAAGTGTACCAGATGATTTGGTATAAGTTGGTAGATAATATATTTGTGAAAACAAAAGGATTTGGCTGTTTGTTTAAACTTGACTTAATCCATGATGATCAATAATGGATTTGATCACAAATCATCTTGATGAAAACAAGCTAAGTGCTTTGCATCTTAAGTAAAGCATACCCCATAACAAGAAATGATGCGTTTACGCAAAGTGACCTTGGCTAGAGGCGTTTGATAAAAGATTTGAGTTGGCGTTTTGTTAAAAAACGGGATAATTAGTTTAGAGTGTTCCCAAACGAATTTGAGTTGGCGTTTTGTTTGATAAAAGATTTGCTCATCTCTAAGTCTAAACCTCATTTGGAGTGTTCTCAAATGCTCAAATATCATATACATAAATTTATTGAACTTTTCACATGTGTTGGGTAAGAGGAAAGCCGAAAAAATTAAATCCGTAAAAAACGGATGCCGCGAGTGGCGCGCTGGCCACGCGCTGACGCGTGCCTAACGCGCCAGATGCATAAATCCGTTTTTACGGATTTTGGCTATCATTTGTTATTTACGTTTTACGAACGTTTATTTGTCATCGTTAAAACATAAAGGAGGTCCTAGTCAATGTTGCAACAACAAGGTGGTAGCGGATATGAGTGGCAAATCATGATACTTGACGAAGGTTTAAATGTTGTTCATTATGCTGGCGGTGTATAAGCAATTCAAGTGCAACTCTAATTAAAGAACCCGCAGTTAAAAAAATTTACACGTGGATGATGTGTGCTAAAACACACATCATTTTATACCCGTAAAACACTAATAAACGGACTTTTCGCTCCTAAATGCTAATTGTGTAAGTAAAAACTTAACTTTTCGCTCCCATTATTCCTAGATCCTCTAAGGATTTTATTATTATTAGTGACAAATAAATTATATCCTTATTATCATAAATGTGTCCGGTTTAGACCACAATTAGTTTGAAATCCTTTCCTAAAGAGACGATATGGTGAGAATAAGATCCACATTAAGGTTCTAATTTCGCATGATTTAGGGGTTATCCTTTTTATTTCATTCGAAACAACTCAACTACGAGTCCAGAGATGGATGCTTTATTTAGATAACCCTGGAGTCGAAATTTGGCTTTATTATTATTATTATTATTGCAACATTATTAAACCTTGATCCTTTAAACAACTGCCACATCGGTATGCGAGCCGACCATGGGCCAGGAGTCTTATTTTGACCTCGGTAATTTCCTCGACATTTTAGAAGGCTGCAACATCAGTAGTGAGCCGGCAAGATGCAACAAACTTTTATCAGTCTTGGATTATTACTATGTGCCTTATTTAGAAGACTGCCACACCGGTTGTGAGCCGGAAAGAGACAGTAAACTTTTATCAGCCCACAATTTTTATTATTATTATTATTACCTTCACCCTTTAAACGACTACCACATTGGTTGTGAGCCGACAAGAGATAGTGGTCTTATTTCGGCTTCGGTTTATTACATAATTATTATTATAGCCAAATTTCAAGTCCTGTGGTCTTTCAACAACTGCCACATCGGTATGCGAGCCGACCATGGTCCAGGAGTCTATTTCCCCACAACACTGACAAAAACCTTGATGTGTACCTTACTTTCACCAGAAGGAATCTCTACGAAGGGATCTAAACTAAGAATCACAAAAACCAAAGCAGCTTTATTTATTCAATAATATAACGTTTATTAAGCTGATGGGAGCAAAAAGCCACAATTAACCTCTATGAGCTCTAAAGAGTTCCAACTACTCCACGCTTAGCATCTAACTTATATAAAACTCTATCACTTTTCGTTCTTTGCAAAATTTTAAAGTTAAGCAAACGCTAAGTCTCAAAAGCTAAGGGGAAAGCTAGAGTTTAAAACTCGGTCAAGTCAAAAGCTACCTAATTCTACGGGCCTACTTATTTATATATTTTTATATTTTCATCATTTTTTCCATTTTTTTATTATATATATATATATATATATATATATTCTTTTTTTGATTTTTTTTAAATATATAAAACAATAAAATTTTAAAGGTTTGGTCAAAAACGGGGTTGCGCGGGAACACAGACAGGCAACAGGCAAGATCATATTTCGATAGAAATCCCCCCCACACTTAGAACCGAACATTGGCCTCAATGTTCAAAAATGTCGGGTTTTACCCCCACACTTAAGGACGAGAAAGGCAAATGCTAGTAATTCCAAGTGTGAAAGGGGAAACAATAAATATACATGATCAGGATTGAGGATTCCAAAATAAGCAAATGATCGAAGACCGGATGATTGGAGGATTGAAAACAAGCACGGGTCTTCATGATCTTAAGGAATCCTGCAAACAAAAACGAGAAACCACGAAACACAACATGGAGAGAAGCACTCCCCCACACTTATTCATTACTAATACTACTACTAAACTAATATATTATTACTATTAAGAAAGATAGAACGAGAAAGAGAACACGGGTTGCCTCCCGAGAAGCGCTTGTTTTTGTTCGAGTCTCTAGCTTGACTCTAGTGTTATTTCATTTTAGGTCCATGGTCAAATCCATCACCCGATGTGAGGTGAGGATGGTAATAACAATACATCACCTCCTTAGGTGAGTATGCAGCAGGACGGGGTGATGGTATATGATGAGAATTAAAAGAAGGTGTCTCCATCACCCTCGTCTTCCCACCCGACTGTGTCAGGGAGAAGAATGGATCAAATCTTTCCACTTCCCTTAAGCAAATCTGCTTAGGATCGGGAAGTGGTGGAACTAGTGAGGAGGACTTTGTAGGTAACAATGCTAGAGATACATCAGAAGATGTATCTTTATCAAGCAATTGTTTAAAATATAGAATGTCACCCTCTGAGTCGTGATACCTATCATCAATTTTAGTAGATATTGAATCGTCTAGGCCAAACTCAGCGATAAGCTTCTCAAAAAGGTCACTAGTCTCATATGATCTAGGCATCGAATCAGAATTACTTAAAGGTTCATCAAACACTCTTGGGACCGGGATATGGTCATCGACTAGTAAACGTTCTAGTTCTTCTAAATTTCCCTATCCCCCGTTAAGAGGGTATCTAAATCATCTCTCAACAGTAAATCGATATTTTCATCTCCCAAAACAACTTGGTAGGGTGAGGGCAGTGTGACTAGCAAAGTGGACTCATCAATAATTGGAGTCAACTTAGGGAGGTCCATACTACTAATGTCCTCAAACTCCTCATCAAAAAGCGGGTTATCATAACATAAAGTAGAATCATCATTAAAGTCAAAGAGAGGGTTTGAGAAAGTTACATCATAAGATCTAAGTTTTGTATCATCTCCTAAACGCTCAGCAAACATTCCTTTGGTTAAACTCGGATTTTTAAGCAAATGACTAAAAAGTCGCTTAACCAAATGCCTAGGCAAGCCAGCTACATCCACGTTCTTCATCAAAAAGTTGACTACTTGTTCTCCTAAAGGCGAATTGATATCAAAATCTTCTTCCCTAACATCAGTGGTGTAACACCCCCAAATTGGGTCACAGCGGAATATGGGTCTGGGGGTGGTACTTCATCGCAGACTCCCTTAGGATTGGGATAAGATCATCAACACTAGACTTTATGAATTCGTCAGTTTCCCTTGCAGGAATAGTGCCAATAACCTCATCCCCCATTAAGAGGGTATCTGCAGGTTCCATGGTAGCTAAGAAAGGCAGAGAAGGTGTGTATGCAGGAGGTGTGACAGGAGCGGTATAATGATCACTTAAACATTGATCCTTGTCATAAGTCACCTCCGTGTAATCGTCACTCCACTCAGGTTCTTTTAGAACAACAGGGGGGCATTTGAGTTCTAAGAATTTCCTCCAAAATACGATTATTTTCCCTGTATGAATGCATAAGACTATCAAAAACCAAATCCTGAGGGGGTGATTAGTCAATATGGTACTGTGGAGGTTGGTCAAAACAAGGAAAGTCATAATTGTTACCGGGATTAGGCTCATAGACAAGCTGATTCCTGGTTTGACAATCAGAGCTATAATGGGGACCTCCACAGACCTCACAACAGTCAAACTGTTGTTGCTGAAACGAAGAATAAAATAGAGGTTGGACATCACTAAAATTTTGATTGTAGCAAGGACCCTGATCATAGAACGACACGTTCCCTGCTTGGCAATCATTACTAAAATGGCGCCGTTGCCGGGGAGAGTTGTACGATTTTTACGTTGGTGTTTCGAGTTGATGCCTTGAAGATCCTTTCTTCGGAAAGTTTATTTTCGTACTTATAAAAATAAAAATCCAAAAATATTTTCTTTTTTTTATTTTTATTTTTCTTTTATATAAATATTAAAAATTCCAAAAATATTTTGATTTTGATTTTTATTAATATTATCTTTAAAAAAAATATATAAAAAGATTCTCCTTTATCCTCTTATTTCATTTAATTCTTTTCTTCTTTATCCTCTTATCCGTTTTATTTATTCGACATGTCTTCGTATAACCATTTTGGTTGCTCGTGGTGTGGAGGTCCGTTTAATGGTAGAAACTGTCCTGGCTGTAGCAGTGTAGGATCCGGAAATGAGTTTGTTTATGACCCAAATCCTTGTTCTTATAATGAAACACCTAACTTCTTCAATCAACCTCCACAACACCAATACGAGACACACTCGTGTGAGTTGTGTGGAGATAGTCCTCACTATGGATTTGATTGTCAAACACGGCCCCCACTTGTCTATGAGCAGGACCCGTGTAACTATCAAATCTTTAGTAATGCCCAATCTCTATATTATTCTACGAGTTTTCCATAACAGTTTGACTGTTGTGAAGTCTGTGGAGGCCCGCATTTTAGTAATGATTGCTGTAACACCCCCAAAATGGGTCGCAGCGGAATAAGGATCCGGGGCATGTTACTTCAAGATCAACAGCACAAGATATATATAAGAACGACACAAAAGTCGTTTAGATTGATACATTGGATTTAAATAAAAGACATATTACAAAAGCTTATAGCTTTACTTGTTCTTTGTTTCATATTACAAAAGACAACATAGATTTCCCAAAACATGATACACATAAGTCTTTAACTGTACAATCCAAAACATAATCCAAGATAGTCTTATGCATCCATACAGGGAAAATAACCGTATTTTGAAGGAAATTCTTAGAACTCAAATGACCCCCTGTTGTTCTAAAAGAACTTGAGTGGAGTGACGATTACACGGAGGTAACTTATGACAAGGAGCAATGTTTAAGTGATCATTATACCGCTCCTGTCACACCTCCTGCATACACACATTCTCTGCCTTTCTTAGCTACAATGGAACCTGCAGACACCCTCTTAATGGGGGATGAGGTTATTAGTACTATTCCCGCAAGGGAAACTAACGAATTTATAAAGTCTAGTGTTGATGATCTTGTCCCATAATCCAATGGTGTTCTGAGGTGGACAATCTGATAGTGATTTATAGTGTGATATGCCTGCTACTACACCTTTACCCCCCCACTGATGTTAGGGAAGAAGATTTTGATATCAATTCGCCTTTAGGAGAACAAGTAGTCGACTTTTTGATGGAGAACGTAGATGTAGTTGGCTTTCCTAGGCATTTGGTTAAGCGACTTTTTAGCCATTTACTTAAAAATCCACGTTTAACCAAAGGAATGTCTGCTGAGCCTTTAGGAGATGATACAAAACTTAGATCTTATGATGTGACTTTCTCAAACCCTCTCTTTGACTTTAATGATGATTCTACTTTATGTTATGATAACCCACTTTTTGATGAGGAGTTTATGGACATTAGTAGTCTGGACCTCCCTAAGTTGACTTCAATTATTGATGAGTCCACTTTGCTAGTCACACTGCCCTCACCCTACCTAGTTGTTTTGGGAGATGAAAAGATCGATTTACTTTTGAGAGATGATTTAGATACCCTCTTAACGGGGGATAGGGAAATTGACTTCAATCCTAGTAGGGACATAGAAGAACTAGAACGTTTACTAGCTGATGACCCTGTCCCGGTCCCAAGAGTGTTTGATGAACCTTTAAGTAATTTTGATTCGATGCCTAGATCATCTGAGAATAGTGATATTTTTTAGGAGCTCATCACTGAGTTCGGCCTAGACGATTCAATTCCTACTGAAATTGCATGAATAGGTATCTCGACCTCTGATGGGTGACATTCTATATTTTACAAACAATTGCTTATGAAGATACATCTCGATGTATCTCTATAGATTGTTACCTAGTACAAAGTTCCTACCTCAACTTGTTTCACCACTTCCTGGATTTCCTAAGCAGATTTGCTTAAAGGGAAGTGTAAGATTTGATCCATTCATCTCCCATGACAGTCGCCGTGGAGAGTCGAGGGTGATGGAGATCACTTCTTTAATTCTCATCATTACCTTCACCCCGTCATGTGATATACTCACCTAAGGAGGCGATGTATTGTTATTACCATCCTCACCTCACATCGGGTGATGGATTTGACCATGGACCTAAAATGAAATAACACTAGAGTCAAGCTAGAGACTCGAACAAAAACAAGCGCTTCTAGGGAGGTAACCCGTGTTCTCTTTCTCGTTCTATCTTTCTTAATAGTAATAATATATTAGTTTAGTAGTAGTATTAGTAATGAATAAGTGTGGGATAGTGCTTCTCTCCATGTTGTGTTTCATAGTTTCTCGTTTTTGTTTGCAGGATTCCTTAAGATCATGAAGACCCATGCTTGTTTTGATTCCTCCAATCATCCGGTCTTCGATCATTTGCTTATTTTAGAATCCTCAATCCTGATCATGTATATTTATTGTTTCCCCTTTCACACTTAGAATTACTAGCATTTGCCTTTCTCGTCCTTAAGTGTGGGGATAAAACCCGGCATTTTTGAACATTGAGGCCAATGTTCGGTTCTAAGTGTGGGGGGGGGGGGATTTCTATCGAAATATGATATTGCCTGTTGCCTGTCTGTGTTCCCGCGCAACCCCGTTTTTGACCAATCCTTTAAAATTTTATTGTTTTATATATTTAAAAAAAATCAAAAAAAAAATCAATATATATATATATTTATATATATATATATATATATATATATATATATATTATTATTATATATATATATATATATATAAATGGAAAAAAAAATGATGAATATATAATAAATAAATTAAGTAGGGCCCGTTAGAATTAGGTAAGCTTTGACTTGATCGAGTTTTTAATACTCTAGCTTTTCCCTTAGCTTTTGAGACTTAGCGTTTGCTTAACTTTAAAACTTTGCAAAGAATGAAAAATGATAGAGTTTTATATAAGTTAGATGCTAAGCGTGGAGTCGTTGGAACTCTTTAGAGCTCTTAGAGGTTAATTGTGGCTTTTTGCTCTCATCAGCTTAAAAAATCGTTATATTATGAATAATGAATGCTTGTTTTTGCGATTCTTTAGTTTATGATCCACTTCGTAAAAGATTTCTTCTGGTTGATAAGTAAGGTACACTTCGATGTGGTTTTCAGTGTTGTGGTTGAAATAGACTCTTGGACCATGGTCGGCTCGTATACCGATGTGACAGTGTTGAAGGAACACGGGACTTGAAAATTTGGCTAAATAATATTTATGTAATAAACCGAAGCCGAAATATGATCATACCTTTGTCGGCTTAACAAACCGATTGTTGGTAGTCGTTTATAAGGGTGGAGTTAATAATAATATAAAAACTGTGGGTCTGATAATAGTGTACTGTCTCCTTGGCCGGCTCACAACCGATGTGGAAGTCTTCTAAATAAGGCACATATGTATAATCCAGGACTGATAAAAGTTTGCTGCATCTTGCCGGCTCACAACCGATGTTGCAGCCTTCTAAGAGTCGCGAAATGACCGAGGTCGAAAAATAGACCCCTAGGACCATGGTCGGCTCGCATACCGATGTGGCAGTTGTTTAAAGGACCAAGGTTTAATAATGTTGCAATAATAATAATAATAAAGCCAAATTTCGACTCCGAGATTATCTAAATAAAGCCTCCGTCTCTGGACTCGTAGTTGAGTTGTTTCGAATGAAATAAAAAGGATAACCCCTAAATCATGCGAAATTAGAACCTTAATGTGGATCTTATTCTCACCATATCGTCTCTTTAGGAAAGGATTTCAAACTAATTGTGTTCTAAACCGGGAACCTTTATGATAATAAGGACATAATTTATTTGTCACAAATAATAATAAAATCCTTAAAGGATTTAGGAATAATGGGAGCAAAAAGTTAAGTTTTTTACTTACACAATTAGCATTTATGAGTAGTGTTAGCATCTAATTTTATATTTGGCTGTGATTTCGTTTTAAGCTTAGTTTGAGGATTGTGAAAAGTCAAGGATGACGAACTCCCATTTTTAAAGCCTTTTAATAATTTTATTAAGTTTTATCTTAGTTTTTATCTATTAATGAATATGTGGTTAAAACGGGGGCGCTTTAGAAATAAACGATTTTTGAACCTTCTTAATGGACCTTTTCTGTTCTTGTTTGATTGTGAGTGGTCATAAGTTAAGTGGGGGATAAATTATTCCTTTCGGGGCGTGTTTTATAAACATTGCGTGTAGGACCAGCAATGGCTTAGTGTGGGGGAGTTTGATGTGTGCTAAAACACACATCATTTTATACCCCGTAAAACACTAATAAACGAACTAAAAACATGAAATATGCTTAATATTATTGCAAATATGTTTGGTTTGTGTTTTTATGTTTTGTAGGTACAAGGGATTGAAAATTAAGCAAAAACGGTGACTTTCGGCCAAGATTCGACGACGCTTGCGCATTTTTCGAGATCAAGACGAAGTCGTTAATATTTCCCGAGTATGCCATTGGAAAGAGCATAGTAATTCGAGTCAAACAGTGCCTTCATCTTTTATTGGGCCGGCCCGACTCCATTTATATGGGTCGAACCGACCCATATCTATTTGAGGCTCAACAATTAACAAACCCAACTGTTATAAACAATTAACAGCCCAAGACCAATTGTAATGCAAGACCTTGGCCCAGTTATTGAAGTGTAATCCCGGCCCAACAGTAGTATTGTAATGAGGCCTAAATTGAAGTCAAGAAGGAAAAGCCCAACATTTATTTCTACTTACTGTTAACGTAAGCATATAAGAAAAAAAGGAGCAGCAGAGGGGGACGTTATCTTTTCATTCTATTTTTCGTTTGGCTATCTTTTTTTTTGTAAGTAGATTAGGTAGGATTAGGATAGTAGGAGTAGATTAATTAGTTTCTATATTGTATTCGTATCCCAGTTTTATTCATTTAGTTTAGATCGAACTTATAACGCGCCCGTTGATGAGATGAATGTTTTTGAATGATTGTTATTTGATGTTTCGAATGTTTTGATGAAGTGTTTCTAGGTTTAGAGCTTATTTCATTTATCGTGTTAGCTTAATTGGTTAATAAGGTTGCGTAAGGATCAAAAGTGCTTTTTCAGTTTTTGTGTTAGCTTATTGAAGATAGTTTGTCGTGCTTATTATTGCTGCTGTAGCTTAATTAGTTGATCTCATCAAGCTTTGTTAGATCTCTTTTAGTTTCGAGTGTGCTTATTTTGGAGTCGATAATTAGCTTTTGTTTCCTATCGTTCGTTTATGCTTTTTATCTCTTTTCGTTGCTTATTTGTTTTGTTTTAAGCTCTTTGATTTAAATCTTAGATTAAAGTTCTAACCATAAGAGCTTATTAGAGTTTTGGTTTAATAGTTTTAGCTTAAAAAAATAAAACAATCTTATTTGTCTTAAGTAAATCCCACTTTCGTTTTCACATTCTGATGCTAGTATTGTATAAGATTGTTGGCCCAATTTCTGTTTTGGCCCAAATGTAGATTAAGTTGGACTGGGCTTGTTAATTTGATTAAACTGATTAGAAGGTAATTAGTGTGATAAATTGTATTTTGTTAACAGTTTATTTGAAGTTTTATTTGTTACGGTACCGGTCAACTCATGAGGCGTGGAGCTTAAGGGTCTAATAAGCTAGCTTAATATTTCAAGTTTAGAAGCATTAAGTTTCTAAACTTAAGTACTTTGATAGTTTATTAGATCGGGTGGTTATTTTGTTATCGACGCTTCTATCGGGTTCTATTTTTTTTCTTATTTCCATTCTCATTAGTTTCATTAGTTTAATATGATCATTATTATTGATATGCTTAATGTTAGATTAGTTGCCATGTTTAGCGAGTAGATTTTTATATGCTTGTTAAGTGAGCCGTGACTCGTGAGTTAAGTGTGGCATAAAAAGTAAATTATTGATTAATAATTCTCGGATTATTTAAATTTCTTATTTGAATATTTCAAAGGGCAAAAGCCAGAGAAATAATCAAACATCAAATCTAGTAATTAATACTTTTATAAGATATCGTTTTCAAAATAGACCAACGTCGTGAGAAAATAATATTTTTACGGGTGTTAATTCGTCATCATTTAAAGTAATTTGTTCCAAAATAAAGGCTTGTTTTCAATATAAACCAACGTTGTGAGGAAACGGTTTTCAAACGGGTAACCAATTCTTTATTATCTCTTTATTTCATATTTAATGATCTTTTCACCTCACTTGACAAGCATATCCTTTTAGTTATATCTTAGTATTATTTTAGCTTTTATATAATTAGTATAATTCAAAACCTAAAATTAAAAGATAATCAAGCATAAAATAAGAAACAATCACGTAAATCTCTATTCAAATCTCGTTGGGATACGACTCCGGAAGATTTAATTATTACTTTTACTAAAGTGATTCTTATTTCTAACGGGATACTTTATATTATATACATACGGCTAGTACGTATTTATACGATATCAGTGGACAATGGATGGAAATGTAGTTTTAATTATGAGACCTTTAAAAAAGCTGGAAAATAACCAATGGGGTGACCCAGCGGTAAGGCTTAGCCTCTTAGGACAAAAGTGTCTAGACGTCTTGGGTTCGAACCCTAGGGAGAAAATCAATCCTCTATTGGCTATGGAGGTTCACGTACGCTGAGTCGGAAACCCGGGTAACCAAAAAAATCTAGAAAATGGATGGAAATGCCAAACACGGGTTTAATTATTACCTCATCATATAAAAGAGTTAATATAAGTCTAACTCGTGGAGGAAACTTTGGAAGCTACACTATGAGTTTTTCGCTTTGGTTGAGTCCACCACAATCAGAACCACATGCGAAAATAGTGATTGCTCATGTTAATGGTAACCATTATATTAAATCGACACTACGCGAAGGTTGCCCGTTACCGAACTCATCCTCTTTTGATTACGTATAAAGGTGACCAAAATGTGTTTCACGAATATTATTATTGTATTGTCGAAATCATTGACTTAACAAAGTAATTATGTAATGTTCTTTATATTGTATTTTTAATTATTTGTTCTCAATGAAAATTGTAGTATTTGTTCATTTTTATATATATGACAAAAGTAAAAATAACTATAAAAATACGTGGATAAGTAAATTTTTTTATAAAATGAGTTAAATGTCAAGTTATAATCTAACTTGAACCAATCTCTCACTCAGAAATGTATTTTGAGGACTAAAATACTAACCGATCACACACGTATTTTCAGGACCTAAATACTAACCCAATCTACCCGAGTCGTTGTGATGTATATCATTATGCTATATTGTTTTTCATACATATAACTAGATAAGTAAAAAGGAAAAACAAATAATGATTACAATTTAATAAGAAAAATAAAAGGTAAATGTAATTACATTTTAATAGGTATAATAATGTAAAAATAAAAAGTAAACGTAATTACATAATGATCGGTATAATAATGTAGAGACTTTACTGAAAAATATGAAGAAAACAATGATTAATACATTAATTATGGTTTATTAAGTGGATTTCTTTGGTGTACTTAGAATAGCCCATTGTTTTCATTCCATTATACTCAATCAACTATAGTTAATGATTGCCTTTATCATTTCTTACCCTCTAAAATTCTTTTTGAAAGGCAACAATATACTAAAACCACAAACAAAACGATACAAACAAACCGCGTCCCCCCTCTTCAAACAAGACGATTAAAGAGAAGGAAACCAAAAAGGAAAAACATAAATACAAGCCAACAATCGAAATAGATGAAATAGATGGAAACCAAACATGCCTTTAAATTTATAAATCTATAGTTAAAAGTTAAAACAACTAAAGGTGTGTTTGGTTTGTAAGTGGGGTTAGAATCAGATTTTGATTTTTATAAGTTTGATAGAAAATGAGGAGGGAGAAAAGATTTAAATGTCATGATTTTTATTTATGTGAAATATAAATTACTTAAGTTACTTCTTGTATTCTTGAGTGAGAAGATCAATCTTGTAATTCTTGACTTGAGAATTGCCTTGGTGAGTGATGATGAGTGTATGCCAAACTTCCTTGGCGGTTTTACACATGAAGACTCGCTCGTACTCTTTGTGGGGTAGAGCATTGTAGATAGTCATCTTGGCTTCTTTATTCTTGCCAAGTTGTTTCTTTTCGGTATCTTCGAGAAGTTCATATGGCATTTCTTTCATTAACTTTGTTTTTTCGTCTTCAACTTCAAAGTAGAAATCGTCGTTTTGGATGACTTGCCATAAGTCAATGTCTTTGGACTTGACGTAAGTCTCAAAGCGGACTTTCCAAAAGAAAAAGCCATTTGGTTCTAGCAAAGGTGGTCTTTGCATAGAACACCCCTCGATGTAGTTCTTTTGAGCCATGGATCTTAACTCAACTTTTTCAAAAATAAGAGTTAGGATTTCAAATTTTTGAAAAAGAAGTTTTCAACTTAAAACGACTTCTCGAGAAGGTTTTAACGCTTGAAAAGTTAAGCAAGCTGCTCTGATACCAAGTGTAGAACCGTAGAGGAGGGGGGTGAATACAGTTTTCTTAACTTCTTCAAAGTTTATAAAACTTCAAGTCTCGAAAGAGCCGAGTGGTGTATTAATCTACTTTGAAAAGTGAACAATAAGTAGATAAAGAGAAGAAGAGACACCACTTATAATAACTGGGTTAGGAAGGGGGTGTTTAGGGTACTTCTCCGTACGTCCAGTTGCGAATCCACGACACCGATACTATTCCTAGTATAATCCTTATGGTGGACTATAAACCGTATTACAAATTAACTCCATCGACTTTCAACAAAACTCGGCGCTCACACAAAAAAGTTACTACCTATGGTATTCCGCCCTCGGAATCCACCCCTAAGAACCCGTGATTCGACTTAACCTATAACTCTAGAAGCCTTCCCCTTGGAAGCTTAACAAACCCCAACTAGATCTCCAATGATCTAGGCTTGATCCAACAGATACAAGACTTCCCTTACAACTCGATAGATAAAGATAGCTTGATTTAAGAATCAAATCCCTAACCTAGAGACTCAATTCTAATAGAAAGGGTATGAGAAAGAAAGAGTACCCTCGACAAAACACACGAGCATAAGTTAATTAGGTACTGTGAGTGGCCTCCTCGTTCTCTTGCGGAGATGTGTGTTCTTTAATAGATGATAGAGGAGAAGATTAAGAATACTTGATGTTTAGACTGAGAGGATGAGAGGAGAGAATGAGAGGAAAGAATGTTTGCAAGAGGTGAGGAATACAAAGGCCAAGTAGGGTATTTATAGGCCAAGGAGCACAAATTATGTAAAAACAATTCGTGTTTGGCGCGCTGCCCACGCGGTAGACGCACTAGGGCATGGCCAGCGCACCAGATTCCTAAAGATAATATTCGTCAGGACTGGCATTTAACTACCCGCCGCTTGTATAAAAAACCCGCCAATTGTACTTCACACTATGACCTTTCAATCATTTCTACTTATGCTCAAGGTCAACCAACTCAAATAGCCATTTGATAAAACGTTTGTGAAGTATTAAAAGCATTTTGCTTATTCAATAAAGTAAATATAGAAAAGAATTATCGAAAGGGGCAATTTAGGGAGTATTCCTTAAAATCTTTAACTGGCCTAGTAAAGGATGCCAACTAAAGATAGAAGTGCTAGTTAGAACCAAAGGAATAATATCTATGAAATATTCTTTAACTTGTAGAAAAAGGGGGAAAGTATTTGAAATTTGAATTTCAAATCTAATAACACACATGTTGGATAAGAGGAATGAGTTGTGTGTGAGTTGTCAATATGTGACATGATGTGATGGAAGGAAGCCTCTTGAGCTCATTTGAAATGGAGGGTTGATATGAGAAGAGTACACTTGGTAAGTGGCATGATCAAGGGTGATAAGAGAGTTGTGTTTATTATGTGAGTGAGAATAGAATGTTTGTGAGAGGAGTAGTGTTTGTTTGAGATGAAGCATCAATCCAATGGTTGAGAATATAATAAGGGAGTTTGGATTGATGAGGTGGCTTGATCAAGGGTAAAGAAGAGACTGTGTTTGTTATGTTTGTTTGGGAAGAAATACAAGGGTTGAGAAAGAAAGAATGTGTGTACTTGGATTGGTGACATGGCTTGATCAAGAGTTGAGATGAAGAAGTGTGTATGTGTGTGTAATTTGAATTGTATGGAGAAGAAGGTGAATAGTGAGTATGTGGTGAAGAATGTTTTGAAAAGATATAGAAGATATTGGTTGAGAATGTAGGAGACATAAAGGTACAACAAGTACAAGAGAGGTACATTGTGTAAGGGAATATGAGTTGGCATTGTTTGAGGTTTATTTGGAGAAGGTTTATTTGAAGAAGGTTGTTTATACTTGAAGAATGTTTAGGAAGATAAGTAAGAAGGGTTAACAAGTGATTAGATAGAATGGGTTATGGGAGTGTATATAAGAAGTGATGACTTGTACATGTGAGGAATGAGTTTGTAAAAACATTTATATGTAAGGAAGTAAGAAAAGTCAAAGTATGATTAACTTCTAAATATTATAAACTCAATTAGTCATTTAGATTTTAATCCAAGATAATCAACATTGGATTTGATCACTAATCATCTTGATGCAAACAAGCTAAGTGCTTTGCATCTTAAGTAAAGCATATCCTATAGCGAGAAAGGATGCGTTTACGCAAAGTGACCTTTGACTTAGTTTGACCAATAAGGGAGTAAAACCCGTTACATGATTAGGATCATCGTAAATCCAGATTAAGGTCAAATGATTAATTTCACTTGTTGGTATGTTGAACGTATGATCATACTAGGTTTAGAAAGATGTTTTGGCCTTGGCTAGAGGCATTTGATAAAAGATATGAGTTTGCGTTTTATGGAAAAACAAGAGGATTCGTTTTTACTCCTCTCTAAGTCTAAACCTCATTTAGAGTGTTCCCAAATGCTCAAATATCATGTACATACCTTTATTGAAGTTTCCACATGTGTCGGGTAAGAGGAAAGCCGACAAGTTTAAAATCCGCAAAATAAATTTTGCGTATGGCGCGCTGGCCACACGCTGACGCGTGCCCAACCCTCCAGATGGTGAAATCCAATTTTGTGGATTTAAGCTACCGGTTGTGATTTTACGTTTTGCAAATGTTTATTTGTCATCATTAAAACATAAAGGAGATCCTAGTCAATGTTGCACCAACACATGCTATACTTGCATTGTATAAAGAGATCACTAGGAACCATTTAATTAAACACCAACAAGCACGCATAATCTCAGCCATATTCAAGAGGTAATCAAGCAAGGGTGGAAGTTCTTTAAGGGTTTATACAAAAAGCTAGGGTTTTAGAGTTGGAAATTAGGATTTTCTAGAGCATTTGGGTTAGTTCTTGTGCACTTCTTGACCACCAAACATACCAATTCGTGTAAGCATATTATATTAACCTATTTTACTTATAGTTTACTTATCATTATGGATTTGTTGTGTTGAAAAGTGTTCTAAACTTAGTTGTAAGAAACCCTAAATCTGCCTAGAAAACAGGTCAACTTGTGAGCTTGTTTAAACCACTTTAAAGAACCCTTTTGGCAAATTTCTTTTCATAACCTTGTAATATAAGGCCTTAGGAAGGTTTTAGTACAATTTTATAAATTATGGAATTTTTAGCATTTTCAAAAAACAATTTTACCCCCACAACCGCGCCCCCCCTTCCCCCCCCCGACCACCCAGCTCCCCACCCAGATTACGAGTTTGAATATTGCAACGAGTAAATTACTACCTTAAACTTTGAATCTGTTAAAAAGAGGCCATACAATTGAAAAGATGAAACACAGACTATATGTGAGTCGTTTGTTTCGAAGTCTTATGTTAAGAATGGAGTCGAGTATGGTCCGTTTAAAGGTCGATGTGATTTTTAAACAACCACCATGATATTGCCTTAGTATAAAAAGTATTAATTGTTGTTTTCTTAAGTGTTTTTAACATGTGAAAATTTTATATAACTTCCTGCAAGTGTATATAGGGTGGTAAAACTTTTTAAAACTCATATAATATATCACATGTCATATTGTACCTAAGGCGCCTTAATTATTTAGTTCACGGTTAGGATTTGTTGTTTCGTTAAACTTGCATAATATTTCCGTTGATACTACTTTGTTGAGGTGAGTTTCGTAGCCATTTTTTCTCGTTTAATACTCCTTTTGAAATACTTTGAGGTAAGAATACATTGCTCGTTTTTACTTATGGATACAAGTACTTAAACTTTTACGTATGCCTAAGTTACTACTTCCATGAAGTCCCTACTATCATGAACCGTTAATTACTTTCTAAGCACGGATGTTATGAATAGATCTATTGGGGTTGACACACCCGTCCGGGTAAGTAGCGCTTACTTAAATACCATGTCAAACGGTGTAACACACCCAAAATGGGTCGCAGCGGAATATGGGTCTGAGAGTGTTACTTCATGAGCACCTTTGTGCAAGATATGAGATACGACCTTAGATCGATAGAGAGAGAGTATTAGAGATATATTGATACATTGGATTTAATTAAACTGTTTGTTACATATGCTCTAGTGGCTTAACATGTTTCTCTTGTAGTTGTAAAGATTTTAAAACACTTGCATATCCCCAAAATATGTAATGCACACAAATTTTATAGTAATGTGGACTCCTCAAAATGATGTTTCAACCAATGTACCCTTGTTTTTCTTGCCTTATTGACATGTGAAAAACAATGCTTTAAAACGTCAACATAAAGTTGGTAAATTCACAGGTTTTAAGTTATTGTAATAAAGTTAGGACTACAAGATTTCCGTTTGGATGATAAGTAAAAGAATACATGTCACAAAAGTACTTAAGAAAATGCACTAAGCTCATGACACTGAAGCTGACATATATGTATGCAAATTAATGCAATATAATGTGCACCGTGAGTGTCATACCGCAAAATCCATATTGTTCCGAATGGTATACATTCGTTTTGTACGGCAAACCGGCACAGGTGTGCGCTACTCACCGACCCAGTATTCGGGGATGTCAATCCCAAATAGATCTATTCATAACATTCGCGCTTACAATCTAGTAATTAACAGTTCATGATTCATGGGCATAGTGAGTTATAGCTACTTAGGCAAACTTGTAATTTGTATATAAGTGTACTTGCGTCCAATCGTAAAACAATGCATGTTTCTCACCCCAATGTTGTAAATCATTGTAATTGTATAAAAATGAGGCTATGAACTCACCTCATTAAGTATTCTTCTGAAATTGCAATTAAGTCACGTAATGGTAACGAGCGGCATCGATACACGACCTAAATAAGTACGACAAGTCTTAGTCCATAAGTTTATAATTAGGGCAAAATGTGTGAGTTTGAAATAGTTTTGCAAATTCATAAGTGGTCATGTTATCGTTGCTTGTGTGGCGATGCTTAAGTTTGAAGAATCTTCTAAGTGTTGGTCTAGTTAGTGCACGTATATATAACTATATACAAGAGTATATATATATATATATATATATATATATATATATATATATATATATATACGATATGAAATAATATTATCAGCCGTAAGTGTTGGCTCTTTGAAATGTATATGACTACATGAGTACAATTCATTTATTTATTATTAACCAAGTTTCACCATTAAATTGTAAAGACATAGATATAGAATTTTGACAAGAATTGGGCATGACTTGATGGTAACTATAAGTTTTCCCCAAAATCATTGTTGTTGTGGAAATAAATAAGTTCGAATTAAGTATTTTGAAGGTGTTGGGCCTTCGGCCCAAACTAACTTGGTTTGGGAATAAGCTAATTCAAGTTGAAAAGATTTTTAATAAGTCATTTTAGTCTTGTTATGACACTTGATTTGCGATTAAGTACTTTAGAAACCTTAGCTTATAAATAAGCACTCAACTATCAATTGGGCCTTATGGCCCATGTAAGGGTTTAGAAATACTCATGTGTACTAACCATTTAGTTTTTAGTCTAAAAGGGGAAATGTTAAGTCATTGTTATGTTTCAATTAAGCACACTTCTAGTCTTGGCTTATTATTAAGCTATTAACTTTCAAGTTGGGCTTTATGGCCCAAGTGTGAACCGGTGGTGTTCATAAGACATAAGTGGAGTATTATAAATCTATTAAACACTAGTTTAGGTTGTATAAGGTTTTGATAAGCAAACATAAATTTTGAAATGAGCATTACCGCATAAGCTCGAGCCAAATAAGGCACCCCGTCTCCTATTGGACTCCTCGGCCCAACAGTGGGTTTATGGACCCATTGTTTCTCGATATGTATTTATTTAGTCCCGAAACCAAGGCAAATGAAGAAATCATTTTAGGACAATGGTGACTAGGCTGTGAGATCACAATGTGTACGTGCATGCTCTTCCAACAGTGAGCCAACTTAGGGTAATACAAGATTTCCTTGACTCTTTCAAATGCCAAAACAACTCGTATAAGCTTCTAGTTTATAAGAGAGAGTCGCATGAAAATATACCAAATGAGCTCTAGCTTATTTGTGAACTCTTGTTTACGTAGGCATGTTCACTTAAGCGCCACACAAGTTAATGCAACATGGGTTCTAGCAAGTTATACCCAAGCCGAACCACGTTCCACATGGTTCGTTACGTAGTCCTTTTCTTTGCAAAAATGATTTTGTTTATGACGTGATAACATGAAATCAAGACTTAGGGTATGATAAGTTAATGTATCCACAAAGATTTGGTTTTTAGAGAGACTTACTACTCTTGGCGTGTTGTTCGAATGGGAGGGGTTAAGAACCCAAAGTGAAACCCTCGTTTCTAAGCCTTGACCCATGAGTCTCCTCCAAGCTTAACCCTAAACTTCTTTACACGCCCTTGAATTACAAACCCTACTCTCGAAACACCCTTGCAATGCCTTAGCTTGTAACACTAGGGGTCCGCATGTGCTTATACCTTGCTAAAAATCGAACTTATAGGAAACCCTAATGGTTTAGAGTGAGCCGTGGGTGGGTTAGAATGAAATAGGAGAGGAGGTTATTTGCTAGTGTAAGTTGTGTGGTTTACATGAACATAGGACTTGTTTATTTAAGGAAGGAAGTATTGCATACAACCTTAAAGACTCATGGTTTTGTAAAAGTGGTAATGTGGTTTATGGTACATATTTGTAAGGCTTTGTAAGACCTCTCCTCCTCCCTAGGAGGAGGGAGACGTCCATTAGAAAGAGGAGGGAGTACACTGATCATTGATGTGCTAATTACTTAATATAAGTGATTTAAGGTACTTGTTGTAAGGTTAATAGCTAGCATGGTAAGGCTTTAGTTAAAAGGGTAAGAATTTTGTAAAAGTTATGATTTAACTTGTGTAGTCATGTGTGTGGAACCGGATATGAGACATAGAGGAGTAGAAATAATTTAAGTTTTGAGTTTTGGGTATAAAAGTGGGTTTTTGTTTAAGTATAGTTAGGTTTAGGTGTTTCTGGGTATGTCTAAATGTATTTTTATCGCGAAACGTAAACGTTTTACGTGACTAATGAAAATAAATTATGAAAAGTTATAAATTATCCTCGTAATAGTTATATAACACTTGCTTGACGTAAACTTTTACTAGTTTGATGTCCGTTTACGTTGAATGTTGATTTTTAGTTTACGCGATTTAACTAAACGTTGAATATTAAAAGTGAGCGCGTAAAAGTTTAAAATAAATAATTGGATGTTCATTGATGTAAGAAGGTGTGAAAATGTGAGTTGTTACAGTCTCCCCGTATTAAAAGAATTGCGTCCCGCAATTCATTTCGAGTTGCCTTCCGGAATAGTGTTGATGAAGAGGTGTAAATGCTCGTCAATCTTCCTAATACGTGCTAAGTCAATCTGCTATCTTAATGTAGAATATCATTGGTACGGGTCTCAATACCTTGATGACGTTTAACTTGTCGGTGAGTTGTCATAGGGTGACTAATGATACGTCTTCGCCTTTTTGGCTTAAGATTTGGTATAAGATGATGTCGACTTTATAGCAAGACGGTGTACGAGTTCACCTAGTTATTATGATGATAAGCTTGGTTCCTTGTGATAAATACGTTTTATGGGTACGCACATAAAATTTTTGTTCTTCAAGAATATCAGTAGAAAATCTGAATTTGACAAAAGTTTTAAGGTGACTACTCTCAGCAAGGCATGGTCCTTCCTGAATGCATAGACGATCAGGCTATGCACCAAATATACATAGGTGATCAGGCTATGTATATTTGAGGGCTAACGATGCGATGCTCATTTTCGTTAAAATAGTGTTATGTATAAGGAAGTATCAAAGAGTTTTATAAGATGACAAAATGATTCACAAGGTGGATGTAAGGTTGTTGATAGGATGGCAATAAAATAGGTTGCGAGAAATCGTATGATGGTTTACAAGACAATAGCTAAATGACTCATGGGGTGACAATAAAATAATTTATGTGATGAAAAATGGTTTCATAAGGTAAGAACAAGATAATTCATAAAGAGATAGTAACGTAGTTCTTGAGATGATTGAAAAATAGTATATAAGATGTCAAGAAGGTAGTTCATAAGGTATTCGTGAAATGATTGTGAATAGTTTATAAAATGTTAGTTCGTTGAACGGTGGTAAAATAGTTTATCAATGATAGTAAAATGGTTTATAAAATGATAGTTTATCACTCGGTAGCAAGGTAGTTTATTAAAGACATTAATGGGTCGATACTAAAATTGTTTATGAGGTGGTATCAAAATAGTTTTTGAAGGAATTACGTGACTGTTCATAATGTAATAGTAAGGGGTTTACGTCGTGGTAACAAATTGATAACAAATTAGTTTTGAAAATTGACCATGGAAACAGTTTATGAGGGGCAACGAAATAGTTTATTGTGTGACAGTGATGTGTTTCATAAAATCATAATGTTTTAGTAAGTAGTTTGCATGAATACATAGAGAGTTGAAATGAAATTGACGAAGTTTTTATAATACCATAATTTGATAGATAACCGGGTTCATTGTTTCTTCCTACCAAAAGGCTACATGTTTTCTTAATACTACAAATCTCTAATACAAGCTAGTACATAAATCATGAAACCAGATGTCTATGAGTGCTATCCGAACTGACTGGTCACGAGCTCCTTGAGTTTCCTGAACTCCTCTCGGTACTGACGCTGGGACTCCTGAACCGCAGCCAACTGCTGCTCCATCTTAATACGGACCCACCTCTCACGGTTACGAGTAATATTCTCGATTGCCTTGGTAGTCTTAATCCTAGCACGCAATGAAGAATTCTCTGCCTCAGCAATGTCTACTCTAAATCTCAGAGCCGTCAGCTCCTCCTGTATGGGCACTCCTAATAAATGCTGTTGTATGCCTCGTATAGCCTCCCCATGTTGGGCTTGTGTCCTCACAATGGCCGCTGCAAGAAAAGCAACTGCAGCGACGGGCTCTGGGTGAATGATATCCACCCTGATATCGATCGGGTCCACAAGATCCTCCTCAGCAGTGACAGGAATAGTGGGTGCAGCCATAACCTACACAAGCAAGAGTTTATATAAATCGTCTTTATATGAAACCATGCAAGATGCGTGCAGTATGGAAGGTAAACATGATGCAAGATGATGTATGGTGAATTAATATGCACTCATGGCAGGGATGAAAACGTGACATGGCAAAATGGAATGCATCATGGTATGAATGGATGCTGGTATGCATGAATGATGGTATAATATCATATAATATAGATTAATGCTCAGATAATGTTTGTGACATACGAGCTTATAGTATACTTGTCTCAAGAAATGTTCTAGTATTTATATAATAACTTATATAAATAAGTGTAAAATATACGTAGGGTAAGGTATGTAAATATATATACATACATATATACAAGTCACGTAAGCAAGTAAGCAAGTAGACAAGTACACATAAAAAAGTTTGATGTGATGCAATGTTTGTGAAAACGGTTATAGTCTAGGTAAAATATGCAACCTAGTTCTCTATAACCTTGGCTCTGATACCAATCTGTAACACCCCCAAAATGGGTCGCATCGAAATATGGGTCTGAGAGTGTTACTTCATGAGCACCTTTATATTACACTTGCTTGACGTAAACTTTTACTAGTTTGATGTCCGTTTACGTTGAATGTTGATTTTTAGTTTACGCGATTTAACTAAACGTTGAATATTAAAAGTGAGCGCGTAAAAGTTTAAAATAAATAATTGGATGTTCATTGATGTAAGAAGGTGTGAAAATGTGAGTTGTTACAAACGGACGCATTTCATTTGAGGAGTACTTGGGTGTTTTGGCAAAAATTGATTTCTAGGTGATCGTGGGTTAAACACCTACTGGGGCAACAACTTGTAACAACATAAACGTCGGTTAAGGCTTCGGTGTCATGAGCTTAGTGCAATAGTAATACTTTTCCAGATATTGTATGTGTTACGATAATTATTTGAAATCTTGTGGTCCACGTTACGTTTTACTTTACTTAAACTTATGAACTCACCAACTTTATGTTGATCGTGTTATCATGTATTCTCACGTCCTAAATTGCATTATCTTAGCATTTAACTTGAGTCTTTGGGGAACCTCATCATGAAGTTTTTATGCATTACTATGACGTTCGATGTGAACTTAAAACTCATTTTATTTGTGTTGTATCAAAATATGTCTTTGTTAAACCTTATTTATTCCATCGAACGTGTATTTTTCAATCGACTCATATAGAGGTCGTTCGATATAACTCGTGACTTTGTGTTATGAACTTCATGCCCCGGTTACTTTCCGCTGCGATATTTAGGGTGTGACAAACTGGTATCAGAGCCTCGGTTATAGCGAACTAGGTTGCATTAGTAGGCATAGACTATAGCCATTTCATGACAAACATTCCGCACACAAAATCACTAAACTATTATACACTCTTTTATTCTAATGGTCTCTAAATCAATACTAAAACTTTTTTTGGACATTGTGAGTGATACAATAGTCTTTAAAACCTTTTCAAGACATTGTGATTGATTCAATAGTCTCAAGACGTTGTGAGTGATACAACGGTCTCATTTATTTCCAAGACATTGTGAGTGATACAATGGTCTCTAAAACTTTTTTATGACCTTACATAATACCGTTTTATATGATATTGAAACCTGTTACAGACTGTCAATCCTACTGGTTATCTTACTATCCACCTCCGAAGACGAGTTTGAACACTCATCACATACTTTTGGAATGCCTACGTAAGCCACCGCCTAGAAACACACCGTTAAACACGACTTTAACCTTCCGTCTCGTAACGTACCGCCTTGGAACACCTACTTTTGGGACACGGATTTATAACATCTCATTCTTCTTTACTTCTTGTAATTTTGAAGAATCACGCCGCCAAGAAAACAACCCTTATGTTCGGCAAGAATTGAGCCACTCATAACCCAACGGGTGCTGATAAGAAAGTTTAGGTGTGTATGAGTGTTGTGTCAGGAATTCTTAAGTAGGATGATTTATAATCTCCTTATTTAAATGAACTGGGACGCCTTTTTAGTTAAATAAAGTTTTCGTAAATCACCAAACCATAAGTTTATAATTCTTTATTTACATAGATTGGGATGCATCTTTTGTGACAACCATGACTTGAGCAGGTTAGTCAAACCCTTAGTATTTGACTTTATGTCTATGGTGATGTGCGGCTTATG
>BQNB010068564.1:0-33802 GCA_026074375.1 Tanacetum coccineum | reverse complement strand
ATCATATTTGCCCAGTTTAATATACGTATTATATATTATATTATATATATTTTTGAGAGTAAATTTTCCTTAGAGAATTTTTTTAATTACTCTTAAGGTTATATTAGTATATATATTTTATAGTATATAAAACATACCACACCAATTGCCTATTGTCCTTGTATTTGATATTATGTTGTTATGAGGCCTTTTTACATTGTGTCTTATGTTCCTGGTTAGAATAACATTTAGATACAATGGTGTTAAAGGACATGTAATGCTTGCTTGTTTGAATATGTAAAGTATAGGAATTATAAATTTCTAGGTGTTGTTTTATTTGTATGTTTTAGAGAATGTGTTGTTAAGAAGAGGATATTGAGCCTGCTATATGATCCTTCATGGAATGTCTTTGTAACAGTTAAGGTGTCATAATGTTAATATAACTACACATTTTCAAAAAAAAAGTAATTTGACTAGCTATACGCCTCCATAAGCCTCTTTCAATTGGATTGGGCTTATAGAGGCTTATGGCTTGTAAAATCCTTTTTTTGGGTAAAGAGTTTCCACGACAAATGTATTACACCAAAATTGTTTAAGTACAAAGGATATAGGTGAAGTCCTACATCACAGTCCATTACATGGGCAAATAAGAACGCACCATTTGTGCATGAAACCAAAGAACCAAATAAGATTGACATGCCAATATCATGAAACAACTACCTATACGTAAACGTGATATAACTTAAGAACCAAAGTAAACGAAATTACAGTGACTCATAAGAAATGCCAAATAAACCATATATATAATCAACCATGTTCGCTAGGAACATTCCCATGCTCCGCTACCTCCACCACATGATCCATGTTTACAAATTCCAAACCATCCCTTTCAAAGTAGTGAATCTCCATTTCAAAAGAGAAATCTATGTTTCTCTCCTCTTTCCAGTCCGACCAAATACCATTCTTCCTAGAAGGAGCCTCCACCTTCTTCCTTGTATCATCAACCAAGTCATCCACATAATTACCATGATCTTCCTCAAGAATAGAAAATGAAATAGAAACCAGAGTAGTTGACTTTGGCTTCACAACCAATCTATAGGAACCATTAATAGGTTTATTAGACTCACTACCTTGACGTTTACCTTGGCTTTCCAAATTACAACCTTTTTTTCTTCTGTTCCACACTCTGAAACCATCATACTAAACATCCTTTTGTTTCCCAGCCTTCGGTTGTGTGTGGCTAGTTGAAGGCTTTTTAGGGCAATTATCACACGAGTGACCAAAGATCTTACATTCGTCACATCTTAGAGGTTTTCATTCATATTCAACATGAATAGTCTCCATTATGTAACCTGAACCTTCTGACATAGGAATAACAACAACTAACATGTCATTTAACCCACATGTAGCATCCAATTCAATCAAAGCACGAGCAAAGCTACCTTAACCCCAAGATTCCAAACACATAAAGCTCGTATAAGAATCCGACATAGTAGGCTTGATGAGTTTAGTAGCAATCATACTCAATACGTCACGATTAAAAGAAACCAATGGCACATTGTGTAGTTTAACCCACACGGGTACCTTCGTCAACTCTTCTTTAGCTAAGCTCACGTTTAGGGACCATTTCTCAAAACAATAGCGACATTCAACATCATGTATGGCCCATTTTCCAACACATCCTCTGATTGTGCTGTCGTGTAGGTGCTATTTATGTTTTCAAGTTTTAAATTTATATTTTGCCGACTTTACCTAAAACATCACTTTCACGGGCAATGTACCCGATCAGATGAAGTTTCGTGGTAAGTAGGGTGTCGATCACTAAGAGCGAGAACTAATCTTTTATTCTATTAATATTTTGGTTAACTAAACTAAGTTAATTTAAACTATGTTAATTCTATTCTATATTATACCTATGCTAAACCTATGTTAATCTTAATTCTAACAGATAAGGGGGGTTTCAGTCTGAGAGACTGGCATGGGTTTTGTGGTAACTTAGATCAATTTAAGACATAATAACATGCGCAAGCAGATGGACAAAAGATAAAAGAGCGGTCTAGCCAAATATAAGAAAACTGTATTAATAATGATTAATCCAATTAAAACATTGGTTTGTTTATTTAGTGCAATGAGTGCTTATCTCGAGGCGGCATATCATTCCAAGATTTAGGCGGGACTTCTTCCTAAAACCTAGACACGTAGAATTCTGTCACAATTAAACGCATCCACATAAAGCATCCTATTTGTTGATTGTAATCTATCTTAGGTGATTAATAATGGTGATCTTATTAAACCCTAGCTCATAGAGACCTTACCCACTTATTGCTTAATGAAAATTTATATTCTAGTAGTCCAATGTCCAAGTCTTTACTAAAAGAATCAGTATGTTATTTGTTGATCCTAGGTCACCTGCTAGTCTAACTTGTTCACATATCCCAAAGGTAAAGATAGGGCATTAATTATGGTCCTATTGATCTAGATATATAAATCACTATATAGAGAGCCATCCTGGCATCTAACTAACTTGGTCGGTATCACCACTAGATCCAGTTGAATGATAGGTCACATACAAAAGCACGTAAACAAGTATGAAATGATAAACATAAACAAACAATCAATGATAAATTAAGCATTCGATATAAACAAAACAAACACTTAAATCTTCATAATCATGGCTAATACCCAAGGGTATTAGCCCTTAATCATTGTAATCAATACAAAACTAATAATCCAACCAAGGTAAACCAATCGAGTTAAATGAATGATACCAAAAATTAAACAATTACAAGAGTATAGGAGATTACAAGGTGTTTCATATGGAATTAGTGGCTTTGCTTGACATCTTCTGCTCTTTTTGTCTTCTAAAAATCGACTTTTATGGTTAAGGTATTGAAAATATGATCAAGCACACTGAAAACCCATTTTTAGGTTTTCTATTTCATTGTCTGGAATTTAGTCGATACGGCATATCGAGAGAGATGGATACGGCGTATCAGGGGTTTCTTAGAGTAGGGACCACTTTCGATATCTTCCAGAATATCTTATTACTTTATATTGAATACGGCGTATGGAGTTGTCCTGGATACGGCGTATTAGACTTTGTATCTTCGTGGTTTCTTATGAAGTGCAGGCACTGATATGTCGTATCTTCCTTGATGGATACGGCGTATACGATGTTAGAACAGTAATATTCAAATGTCTTCATTTAAGCTCCAGAATGCGTGGCTTTTAGCTAATCTTCACCAAGTACTCCATAATTACTGCAATTCTCAAATACAAACGATTAAGTAACAATTCTTGCAATACTTATACAAAATAGGTTATTTAAATGGGATAAATGATGCTATAAAAGTGACGTTATTTGATGTCATCAAATATCTCCCACTTGAATCCTACTTGTCCTCAAGTATCCTTTAGAAGTTTATAAAAATGCAACCCTAAGGATTTTTTCTGTTAAGCATTTATTCGTTCAATTACAAGTACACAACCAAACACCTCAAGAAATAGGAAGATGAAAACACTCAAATCACTCAACAATCTATGTGGTAACATGTAACTAATTTGCTAAATTTCTCGGTCGTGACGAGTATTCTATCATGAGCTTGGAAAGGATACATATCTCCACCACTAGAGCTAATGAGTAGCAAGTTTATAGAGGTAAATTGGGTTTTATTTTTAAGGCTTATAAGGGTTTGATCACTTTATTTAGTTTCTACCGATACCAATATTCCAGAAAAGGTGACAAAGACCATACATACAAACCCATAACGATGGGATAGACACATATGACTGCACTCAAACCTTAACTCGAATAAGCTAATGAGTATGACTAGTAGAGTGATATAGGGTATGGATCTTCTAACTCTCACTAAAAGTAATAAACCAACAAGGTGGCTAAATCACACATACATAGCCGTAATGACGGAATAGACATGCATGATTCGATCACATCCTCGTTCGAGTAAAACCTGAGGTTAGTCATTAGTAAATGGAAATAAATTGTTGTTAAATAAAAATTTATGAAACAAATAGATTAAGTCCAAACAGATAAGGTACAAGTTTCCCGATACTTTTTTTTCCGACCGTTACCATGATAAAGACATAACTATATACACAAAATCTCTTGATCATAGATCAAAAACAACAACCTAAGTTGGCGTTCCCGTAATGGTCAACTCCCAATCATCTCATACTATACATACTTTTACAAAGACAAGTGGCGATACTACCACTTTATATAAATTTACATCGTTGATTAATAAACATTCTTAACGATTAAGATCTTCAAATAATTCCTTCAGTTTAAGCTTTATAACCAACCGACTATCTTCAAATTTCCTCCTCTTTTTTGTCGCAATTATCTAATTTTTTTCGTTTTTTTAAAATAACTTACGAATCTCGTTGTACATTTCACAATCTTCTACGATCCTAATATCTCGAATAATTTCTTCGATAATTATTCATCTTTAGACGTACCAATAATTGTATGGTAGAAATAAAAATACCATGAGTTTTGACTACTTTTTACAATTCCCATTACAATGTACAAATTTCCTAACCATACCAGGAGATAGAAAATTGAAACAGGACACAGGAAATACAATACTTTACACATTAAGCAACTAGCCAAAAATAAAAAAAAAAACTAGCAATTGATAAATAGATTAATCTAACATGGTAGCTACGGTGTAAATGAGTGTAACAAACAAATAGTTGGTGTTATCCTAAAGGATTGGCTCTACTGGTTTTTCTAGGGGTATCTTACTCTTAAAATGAGAGTAAACAAAGGGTTTATACGGGGGTTAACTAACCAGTGTAGTTAGTTAATAAAACAACATAATAAGGCTTTTTCGGTGTAATCCTAAAAATTTACCAACTTAAACAAGTTACTCCATCTAAATCCATAATACTCATTATTATGGTCTCGAATAGATATTCCAAGCCAAGTTCTAAAGTCTACTACATCACCGGCACACTCATATTTTTGTTGGATTTTAGGTAAACATTTGGAAACGGATAAGGCTGAATCCTCACAATATCTAATAAGGGTTATGTGTGCAGATTATGTAACTAGTAATTTCACAAATGTATGCTTGTTTTTTAAATTTAATCATAATTTAAGCATTTTAATGTGAAAATAAGACAAGTGTCGTTCTAATTCCCATATCCCCACTTAAATTATACAACATCCTCGTTGTATAGATAAAACATTAAAAATAGGAAATTAAAAGAATTAGAACGAGAAACTCCCTTGATATTTTTCTTAGTAGACTCTCCAAGTTGAGTATATGAGCAAGAATGTATTGAACAACCGTCTTACATCTCTCAAGACTTCAACACATAGAGATTTCCAGAATATAAATACTTCCACCAACGTTGTCATTTTCGTTCAGAAGGTCCTGTATTAAGCATAAAAAAACAAGTGTAATTTCTATCTTCGTGTATTCATTGGTTAGATTTTAAAATAAAAACCTAAACTGTACAGGAAGTCGATACGCCATATCCATACCCTAGGATACGCCATATTGATACCTGTAGAAAACAATCCTAAATACTGGTCAGAGGTCGAATACTCTGTATTCATTTAATGAATACGCCGTATCGACAAATCTGACAATAAAGTTTAAAATACAGAAAAATAAAGACAAGATAACGTCTAGAAAGTCAATAAGCTATATCCATGGGGTTTTTGTATGCCGTATAGACAGTATGGGAAGACAGACTCGATAAGAAAATTGAAAATACATTCCGGGTTGTCTCCTGACAAGCACTTTTGTTTACAGAAAAGTCTTTAAATTAGACTTGCCCCAATTTAATCCCATCCTTATAAAACAACTTAGGGTCGAATGGGATGCCAAACAGCACATATAAATTCTTAATTATAAAAATGAATGGCATCCCTTTGGTAAGATAATTACAAGTCACGATATTAAAATCTAATTATTTGTTAAAAGTATTAGTTTTGAAAAATTTATTGATCGTATCATGACTTGTTTTCAAAAGTTTATTTGACCCTTGTGTATCGATTTTTATTACATTAGGAAATGGCTCGATAGATGATCCCTCGAAGAGTGTTCAATGTCGATTTTATCATTATCGTTGTCCTTATCTGATAAATCATCAGGATAAATTACTTTAAAAGGAAATAGATCATTAAAGTATATAACGTTTTATCCCTCATCATCACATTCGGACAATGATGTTTCATCAAATTTATCGATATGTTGAGGACTTACAGTAGGTTCAGAGAAATCTAACTTAGATGTTAGAGCAGTATTGTAGGCAATGGTTGGGAACCCTTTCTCAAAATATTTGAAGTAGTCGAAATCATCAAAATAATTGACCTTAGGTTCGAATGACGGAAACGAAGGTATATTTACTTTATCATTATCATTTTCCGAATCCGTTTTTAAATTTGTCATAAATTATCATGTAATCTTCATCGTCGGATTCGTCAAACAATATTCTAAAGTCAATTTGATTGTTGTTAAGAGGACTTACCGTGGGTTCACATGAGAGTGCTACTTCAGATGTTAACGCGTCATTATAGAATATAGCTGGGAATTCAATTTCAACAAATCTGAGGTTGTGAACGTCTTCATCACACCAGATCTTACCATACGTAGCAGTTTCCTAGTTATACACCTTACCACGCCTATGAGCTTTTTATTCGTCAAGCCTGATATATTCTTCTATAGTAATGTCGGGGTCGTCCATTTCTTGTAATAAAATAGCTAGGAAAGAAAACAGTCAAATAGACAAATATGTCGTATTCAGCAAAATTGAATACGCCGTATTGATGATAGAGTCGAATACGCTGTATTGGTTTGAAAAAATTTATACGCCGTATCGAAGAAAATGAATACACCGTATTTAGTATTCAACTAAGAAAATTACAGAAGACTGTAATAAAGCAGAAAACATAAACACAACTATGAAAAAATATACAATGCAGAAAATTAAACACACAAAAACAAACACACAAATATGCAAATTAATCTAAACTAAATCTAAAATAAAACACTAATAAAAACAAGTATTAAACAACTTCACTCCCCGGCAGCAGCGTCAAAAACTTGATTGTGCTGTCGTGTAGGTGCTATTTATGTTTTCAAGTTTTAAATTTATATTTTGCCGACTTTACCTAAAACAAAACTTTAACGGGTAGTGTACCCAATCAGATGGAGTTTCATGGTAAGTAGGGTATCGATCACTAAGAGCGAGAACTAGTCTTTTATTCTATTAAGATTTTGGTTAACTAAACTAAGTTAATTTAAACTATGTTAATTCTATTCTATGTTAAACCTATGTTAATCCTAATTCTAACGGATAAGGGGGGTTTTCAGTCTGAGAGACTGGCACAGGTTTTGTGGTAACTTAGATCAATTTAAGACACAATGACACGTGCAAGCAGACAGACAAAAGATAAAAGAGTGGCCTAGCCAAATATAAGAAAACTGTATTAACCATGATTAATCCAATTAAAACATTGGTTTGTTTATTTAGTGCAATGAGTGCTTATCTTGAGGCGGCATATCATTCCAAGATTTAGGCGGGACTTCTTCCTAAAACCTAGATACGTAGAATTTTATCACAATTAAACGTATCCGCATAAAGCATCCTATTTGCTGATTATAATCTATTTTAGGTGATTAATAATGGTGACCGTATTAAACTCTAGCTCATAGAGACTTTACCCACTTATTGCTTAATGACAATTTATATTCTAGTAGTCCACTGTTCAAGTCTTTACCAAAAGAATCAGTACATTATTTGTTGATCCTAGGTCACTTGCTAGTCCAACTTGTTCACATATCCCAAAGGTAAAGATAGGGCATTAATTATGGTCCTATTGATCTAGATATATAAATCACTATATGGAGAGCCATCCTGGGATCTAGCTAACTTGGTTGGTATCACTAGATCTAGTTGAATGATAGGTCGCATACAAAAGCACGTAAACAAGTATGAATTGATAAACATAAACAAGCAAACGACGATAAATTAAGCATTTGATATAAACAAACCAAACATTTAAATCTTCATAATCATGGCTAATACCCAAGTGTATTAGCCCTTAATCATTGTAATTAATACAAAAGTAATAATCCAACCAAGGTAAACTAACCGAGTTAAATGAATGATACTAAAAATCAAACGATTACAAGAGTATAAGAGATTGCAAGGTGTTTCCTATGGAATTAGTAGCTTTGCTTGAACTCTTATGCTCTTTTTGTCTTCTGAAAATCAACTTTTGTGGTTAAGGTATCGAAAATATGATCAAGCACACTAAAAACCCGTTTTTGGGTTTTCTATTTATACTGTTTAGAATTTGGTCGATACAACGTATCGAGAGAGATGGATACGGCGTATTGGGGGTTTCTTGGTGTAGGGACCATGTTCGATATCTTCCAGAATATTTTATTACTTTATATTGAATACGGCGTATGGAATTCTCCTAGATACGGCGTATTGGACTTTGTATCTTCGTGGTTTCTTGTGAAGTTCAGGCACAAATACACCGTATATTTCTTGATGGATACGGCGTATAGGATGTCAGAACAATAACCTTCAAATGTCTTCATTTAAGCTCCAGAATGCGTGCCTTTAAGCTAATCTTCACCAAGTACTCCATAATTACTATAAATACTGGCAAATGCCAATAAAACGATTATGTATAAATTCTTTACCTTGCAATAATTACACAAAATGGGTGATTTACATAGGATCAATGATGCTATAAAAGTGACGTTATTTGAGTCCATCAAATCATTATGAACATGTTTTATGGTGATTGGAATTGTTGCCTGCTAGTAGTCTCTATGTAAATCTATGATTTGTTAGTTAGTATTTGGATAATGGGATGTTAAACGATTGTTATTTCTTTTGAATGAATTAATATACGTGGTATCTTGTTTTCATTTTTATAATAATTGTGTCCTATATTTGATGTTTTTATCCATGAATGACTTGTTAGCATTCTAAAGCTATATCCATTACCAGTTAACAATACGGGAGATTATTAAGATAAGGTAAATGTAAGTGTCTGGTTATATTCTGGAGAATATGTAAAGACAATTCTACCAACTTCACATGTTATTCAATGAGGTTGAATATTGGATACCCCACCTAGTTTAATCACTTTATGGATCGGCGTCATTGGGTGCATTACACACATGGTGAAAGTTATGTTTATCCTTAGACTTGAGATGCAAGCAGGTTTTGCATGTATGGATATCATTTCTTGATTTTAGTCTACCACTATACTGTCCACAAGGTAGTTATAAGTAGGGCTGAGCAAAACCAACCAAAAACTGAACCGAACCAACAAACCGAGCCGAACCGAACTGACCAAAACCGAACTGACCATTTTCGGTTCGGTTTTTGGTTTTGTATATTTGTAATTTTCGGTTTCGATTTTGTCGGTTCGGTTCGGTTCGGGTCAAAACAAAGAAAAATACGCTTAAACTATCTATTCGGTTCGGTTTTTGTTGGCTCGGTTCGGTTTCAGTTCGGTTTTCAGTTTTTCTTGGTAAACTTCGGTTCGGTTTTGGTTCGCGTTTTCCCCCAAACTTGGTTTTTGGTTTTCGTTCGGTTTTGTCGTTCGGTTCGGTTTGAACCGATGCTTCACCCTTAGATTAATAAGGACTATTTAGAAATTATTTGAAGTACATGACTGACACTTGAATTCGAAAATAAAATTTGTTCCTCCAAGTGTTTGGGTGTAAGATACTTACTGGGCCCCTTATTGAGTTGATCAGATATTTGCATGGCCGTGCCCAAAGTGTAGTTAAGATGATTAATTTTACGTTTGGTGATCTGAATCAATACTGATACGATAAACAGAATCGTTAAACTTATGGAATGACTATTGATCGAAATCCATATTAACATGTATCTTGAAACAAAGGGATAGGACTAACCTAAAAGCATTAAAGGCTGAGTTGTTTACCAAAAACTACATACTCATTAATTTCCTAATACAGTGATTAAGTTCCTAGACAATTACGTCAATGATAGCATGTTTATATTATATGAAATGAGACGATTCGCAAGTGGGGAGTTGAGTGGTTGTGCACATGTCCATAACGGATATTTATATAGCTAGAAATATGTGAGCATGTGAGGTCACACACGTTTACACTTAGATATCATTCTATTAATGTTTATAATAATATATTTGAATATTTATTATTTATATTAATATATGAATCAATGATGGAACACTAACGGTCGTTAATTAGTTCGTTAGGAATAATTAACAAATAAGGCTTTTTTAATTAATGGGTAATTAAATGTAATTATCTATAAATATTAGAAAAATCAAAAAGTCCACACCAAGGGGTGTCGTGTGGGAGTTTGACCGGCCGCAAGCCCAAAGGGGGTTGGATTGGTTTTTGAGCTATCTTTTCTTCCAAGTTATGTATTTTAAGTAAACCCTAAATACCCAAGAATATAAGGAGGACCATAGAGATTCATAATAATCAATAATCCTTTCACTTCTCCTCTCTCTTAGTCCGATGCAAAAAAAACACCCCTCATCTAGAGAGTTTTTGTGTTTTTGCTACTTTTAGTGTTCACTTGATCATTGGTTGAAGAACTAGCATTCGGGTGGTATTGTTCGACGTGTAGTGTGGATACACATAGAGGTTATTTATCTTAGTAACTCGTAGTGGTGTTTGGTTCGCACGTTATTACACACGTGTGTGCACTCGAAGTGTCTTCGATTCGGCACTAGTTTGGTTGCTAGAGGTATGTTTCCTTATTTATGTTTTTTGTGTTAATTATACATGCTATATGTGATCTATATTCGCTGTGTAGCTCATTTAATATTAATGTAACATTAGGTTTAAGGGTGAGCATCGGTTTAAAACCAAACCGAACCGACAAAAACCGAACCGAACAAAAACCCGAGTTTGGGGAAAAACGCGAACCAAACCGAAACCGAATTACCAAAAAAACCGAAAACCAAAACCAAAACCGAACCAGCCACAAAAACCGAGACGAATAGATAGTTTTAAGCGTATTTTTCTTTGTTTTGGAACTCCGAAACCGAACCGAACGACAAAACTAAAACCAAAAATTACAAATATACAAAACCAAAAACCGAACCGAAAATGGTCGGTTCGGTTTCGGTCAGGTCGGTTCGGCTCAGTTTGTCGGTTCGGTTCGGTTTTTGGTTGGTTTTGCTCAGCCCTAATTAGGTTATTTAGATAACTATTTCTAACACTTCCTGAAACAAAGTCCTTGAAGCTAGGGTATATAGGAAATAGATCGCCAAAAGCATCCCAGCACCAACTCCAGTTGGATTTTGCTGTATTCCGTTAGACTGAGAGGTATGTAACTGTTTACTTTACTTATAAAAAACATACCATTTACTAATTTATGTATAACAATAAATATGCGTTGACATGGTAATGCCATACAAACCAACATAAGCATAAACGACGTGGACTACTTCAATCCAAAACTGCAAATTGGTTCGTCTTACAAGGTTTCAAACTTCACATGCGAACCCACCAGCCCATATCAGCAAACACTGGACAATAAGACAAGCCTTAGGTTTGGTAAATTCACAAACTTTGACAACATACTTGCAGTTGCTTTCCACACCACTACTTTCGATTCACCTCTTATAACTAGCTAGAATCAAAACTTCCTAAACTAGACGAGAAATCAAAGATACAGTATCCGGTTCTAACAGGTAATGTCCTATCACGCTTGCTTCTATAAATAAATAAGACTACAAACCTCTAATCCTAGCGTGTTTCCAGATTACATAGGGTGCATCAGATCAGAAATGGCCAGACTCGAGTAATTTTTTTAAATGAACAGGAAAGTACCAATATCGACCCTTGATGTTTCCCTGGTAACATACTTAAATTCTTTTCTGATTTAGACTAGGGAAGTATTTTTAAGTTATATTAGACTCAAAAAGCTTTCCGTCGATAAGTGGCACGACCTCTAATGAGCCACAGTTTATTTTATACAAAATAAACAAGAACAACAAAATTGGAAAAATTCCCCTATGGCCTTTGGCCGATGGCTGACCACTTTAGTCAGCGGCTAATGCCTTGGCCGGCGGCTGGGAGCCTCAGAGCCTTCCACGGTCGGCAGCTATGGTCAACGGTCGGCGGCCTTACCTAGTTTTTAACACATTTTCCGCAAAACTTGTTTTGGTCCAATACCACAATTACCCAAGTGATTATATTTATAACACAACATATACATTACCTGACAAACATTTATAAACATAACATAAACATGATCAAAGTTTTTACAAAACACAGAGGCATGTAACTAGTGTTACGGGGTTAACCCAAACGCTCCATAACTGACCAATTACTTACATAACATGTTCATAACAACAACAGAAAACCAATTGAAACAGAAGCATAAACCGTGTTGACAACTGACTTAAACTTCTGAAAACATACGGGACATTACAAGTAATATCAAAGTGCTAGTAAGAGTCGCTTGTCACCTAACCAAGCGTAACCTTCTTCTCCCAAAATGCACTTCTAGTTACCCTCTAGTAGCCCCCAACACCTATCTACAATTACCTACATAAAACATGAACTGACAATGGTAAGTCCTAGTGACTTAGTGAGTAACAAAATAATCTGAATAATACTTGCAATTCTACAATATGAACAAAAATAATAGTATATACAAGGTAACAGTTCTCATAACAAAAATAATATTATATACAAGTATTACTAATAACCGTCTATTTGATTTGTAACAAACAATATATGTATAGGCAATAAGGAGGGTGCTCAAAATGTAAGAAGATCTTCAAGGCAAAGTGTTTTCCTAAAAAATATAATGATTTTGTTATTGAATCAAAAGTTAAATATGGGCTTGGAAAGTATGTTGGATATTCAAAACTTAATTATGAAAATTATTGTTTTATTACTCAGCTTAATAAAAATAATGAACCAAAATATTTTTATGAAGCTTCTAAGTTTTCTCATTAGACTGATGCTATGTATAATAAAATGGATTTTGTATTTAGAAATGATACTTAGGAGATTATTGACTTACCTAAGGACAGAAAGGCAATAGGAAGTAAATGGATTTTTAAAATTAAGTTTAAGTCCAGTGGTGAAATTAATAGATATAAGGCCATACTTGTTGCTCAAAGGTTTGGTCAGAAAGAAGGAATTAATTATGAGGAGACATTTTCTCTTGTTGTTAAAATGGTAACTATTAGGTGTTTGTTAAACATTACTGTGTCTAATTTTTTGCCAGTGTTTCAACTTGATGTGAATAATTTCTTCTTATATGGTGATTTGAATGAAACTGTGTACATGAAACCACTTGAAGGATATTTCCCTTTAGGAAATAAAGTATGTAGGCTTAAAAAATCTTTATATGGGTTAAAACAAGCTCATAGACAGTGAAATGCTAAATTGACTTCTGCCTTAATTGAAAATGGGTTTAGTCAGAGCAAATCTGATTATTCTTTATATACTAAGTCTGATAAGGATATTTTTCTTGCTTTGCTTGTTTATGTGGATGATATTATCATAACTGGTAACAATGTTTCTGAGATTGATAAGTTTAAAGTGTTTCTTAAGTCTAAGTTTATGATAAAGTGTTAATACAAATAATGTCTAAAAATGTTATTTATATTTTTCGACCTCTCAACGGTTTGATAATAACAAAATGTAAAACGTTTACAATAAAAATTAACGTTTACAAATTATTAATCGGAAAATTCCATTTCTAAGATTAATCGCTTAAGGTATGTACAAACAAATCATTAAGCATGATTAGTGATCAAGAAAATATTTTTTCTTAACCATTACATTTTCATAAAAGTATTTCTACAAAATAAATATACAAATATACTTTTTAATAAAAGAAAATATTTTATTTAATTAATAAATTTTGAATCTGGTTTTCTCTCCAAAATGGAAGCTTCTATACAAGATACAACTTTCCCTACAAAAAGACAAAAACAGGAGCATACTCTAGTGGCGGCCCCTTTATAGGCCTGGCGGCCCCCAGATATATTTGGGACCGCCGAGTCCGCCACCAGCTAGTTGTTGGAAACCCTGCCTATAAATATCGCACTATTTCTAGCAGAAAAACATACCTCTTTGCACGAATTTTTCCAGTCTTCTTTCTCTCTCTATAAACCTTCTTTCTATCACTAAATCTCTTGATCACTAACATTGTTTGATCTTGTTTCAAGTGATCTAATCTATTCTTCTCATCTCTCCTCTCCTCTCTAAGAGAAGAACATTCGTATTCGCCAAGAAAAGAATTGTTATTTAGTGATCTCCTCTTTTCTTCTAAGTATCAAATCTCTATTGTAATTATCTTGTGTAATTGTGTGATTCGGATTGTGTGTAAATCCGATAGTGTAGATCTTGTGATTGTGTAGTGCTTGTGAAGTGGTAGATGGGTTCTAGCAAAGATTAGGACTCGACATTTAGCTTAGTGTCGGAAAATAACGTAAGCGACGTGTAAACGATTTTCTCCGCCTAAAGGGAGCTTGTTGACATAGTGAAATCTCGAGTAGGATACTCGAAGAGTAGAGTAGGGCGAAGAGGAGCTTCGTAGCCGAACCACTATAAATCTTGGTGTCTTGGTTTGATTGTTCCTTCTCTCATCTCTTTATATTGTTGTGATTATTATTTATTGTTTGATTAGCTGTAGCTAGTAGATACATACATTATTGGTTTATATTGTTGGTTGGTTGAACATATACTCGAATCTAAGTATTTTGAAAGCAAACTTTTAAAACGTAAAATGAACCGGTAAACTATTCAACCCCTCTTTCTAGTTTCCATTTCTAGTTTCCACAATTGGTATCAGAAGCCAAGGTCACTCAAGATTTTTAAAATATATTGTATTTTAAAGCTTGGATTGATCTATGGATTCCGACAAATATCTAGAAGGGCAATCCATGCAAAGACCACCACTTTTTGAAAGTGATAGTTTCATTTATTGGAAAAATAAATTCGAGACATATGTTAAATCAAAAGATCTAGATCTTTGGCATGTTATTACCAACGGTGATTTTCAACCCATTATTCAAAATCCGGAAACCAAACTTGATGAGGTTGTCCCTTTTGATAAACAAACCGGTGATCTTAAAAAAGACTTGCGAAAAATAATGAAGTCAAAATTGTTATTTATAATGCTTTGCCAAGAAAAGAATATGAAAGGAATTTCATGTGTAATACGGCAAAATAAATTTGGAAAACTTTGTTAATCACCCACCAAGGTAATAGTCAAGTCAAAGATAATAAGATCAACCTTTTGGTTCAACAATATGAACAATTCGTCATTTCCGAATACGAATCTATAGATAGTGATTTTGCTAGATTTAATACTATTATTACTAGTCTAAAAGCTCTTGATGAAGGTTACTCTAGCAAGAAATATGTTAGGAAGTTTCTTAGGGCTCTACATCTTAAATAGAGAGCAAACATCACGACGATTGAAGTGTCGAAAGACTTAACATCACTATATCTTGATGAACTTATCGGGAACCTCAAAGTTCGCAAAATGATCATCAAGAAAGATTCCGAAATAGTCAAAGCTAAAGGAGAAAGGAGATCTCTCGCTTTAAAGGCTAAGAAGGAATCTAGTGATGAGGAGTGTTCGACTTTCAGAAGTGAAGACGAAGAGTATGTCATGGCGGTAAGAGACTTCAAGAAGTTCTTCAAAAGAAGAAGAAGATTCGTGAGACAACCTCAAAATGACAAAAAGACGTCCCAAAGAAGCTGAGATAACATGAACGGTAAAAGTGATAGAAAATGCTTTAGATGCGGTGATCCAAATCATCTTATTGGAGAATGCCCAAAACCACCGAGAGAAAAGAACCAAAGAGCATTTGTCGGAGATTCTTGGAGTGATAGCGGTGAAGAAGGTGATGAGAAGGTCAAAGACGAGACGTGTATTGTAGCTCAAGCATCAAATGAGGTATGTTCCGATTCGTCTTAATTTAGTTACAAAAATTTATCAATAGACGATTTAGATCTAGATAATAAATATGATAAATTATGCAAAATAAGACTAAAAATAATCACTAAGAACAAAAGATTAAAAGCTACTAGAAATAGCTTAGAAAAGGAGCTTAGCGAATTAAAAGAAAAATTGTCCACACTCAAGAAAAACAAGGGAGTTGATCTCGAATGTACAAAGTTTTAATTACTTAAAATTGAGAATGAAAAACTCAAAGAAGAAGCTCTTAAACTAACTAAATTTGAAAAGAGCACGCATTGCTTAAATGAAATGTTAAGCAATCAAAAACCCTCTGGTGATAAATTAGGTCTAGGGTTTAATTCATGTGAAGCATCAACTAGTAAGACTAAGGAAATAAAATTTGTGAAAGTTCAGAAAAAGGCGTCTTTTGATGGAGGTCGCATAAATATAGGCGGCCCCCATATTGTACAAGCGACACCCAAAGAAATTATGGGACCGCCAGTCATCACGTTTGGATCTGAGAAAAGTATGTCTTTTTAGAAATCTATTTTGGGTCCTAGACCAAAACACATAATAGTAAACAACGTCAAAATTCCCATTGCTAGTGATGATGAAGTTAACCATTGTCAAAACCTGGAGTTGGATTTTCAAAACCAAACTTTAGATCAAAAACTCCACCTCCTAGAAGAGTCAATAATAATTACCCTCGTCCTAAAACAGCTAATAATTGCAACGAATACAATTATCATGGTAAACAATATTATATTATTGCACTAAGCTCATGACACCGAAACCTTAAGATATTCATAAGTTATTGCCCCAGCGGATGCTTTGCCAAACACCTGGAGTTCCTCAATGAAAATGTGCCGCTATTGTAGTGCGTTGTTATCTACCCGGATAGGGAAGTTCAGTACCAAATAGATTAATTACACGCATTCGCGCTTATTCGCAAGTAATTAACGTTCATGATAGTGGGGGCCTTATGAAATAGAGGTTACTTAGGCAATAAAATATCAGGATAGCCATACAGGTTGAAATTACTTGTATTCTGGTTTTATCAGCATGTACTCTCCTCCGGGATTTAGAAAACATGTAAAGGTAAGGACTATGAACTCACCTTGGATTAAGGTAGTTGATTGATTTGAAATTTAATTCAAATGGAAGTAAACAGCCTCGTCACGTAACCTGAGGTAATATGTCAAGTCTTAGTTTGGATTGTTTCCAAAACATTATTTCAACAAGTTTTAACATAAATATTAATTTGGTTTATAACTTGTGATATATCATATCACTTTCAGGCTTCATAACTCCAGAGTTCACGTAATAAAGTTTTGGGAGCTAGGACACTTTTAAATCATAAACTCCAGCAACTCGTCAAAACGTCTACCCAAATGAAATCCCCTCACATGAAACTCCCTAGTAACGTGATACGTTTTAGATTATAATGATAAGGTTTTCATCTTTTAAGCTTTGTCAAAAAGCTAGAGGATTGAAATTATGTTATATATATAAACATAATAGTTTATGTGTTTCGATCGAGAATGACTAAACGTCACATGTGTGGGTTTTTAATTAAATCGAGGTCTTATAATATTTTAAATATATTTTTATATTTAATATTTGTTAGCCTAAAAATATTGAGTGACATGGAAGTTCGTTCATCATTATATTGGTCTTGGTCACTAAATTATATACGTTGTAATAGGGCTAGAGGTACACGGGCTCTTATTTGTAAATTAATCGGTCCGTGTATCGGCCGAAACCCAAGTTATAATCCACGAGCCCGGCCCGTAGAATTACTAAAGGCATGCAAGCCTTTTAGTCCTAGTATATATACACCTCACCAAGTAAGGTGAGGTGGTTGGTTGATTCATTTCTTGTAAGACATTTTATATAAGCAACCCACTTTTCTCTCTAACTTCTCTCTACATTCTTCATCATTATCTCTCCATCTTTATTTCTTGATCATTCCATGCAACTGGTAATGAAGTGAAGTGATTATAGGGTTCTGACATTTGGTATCAGAGCCTCGGGTGGATAGTGATTGAATTTCGTGGCTAGTTATTTTTATTTTTATTTTTTTGGTTCGAAAAAAGTAGCAAGAAAAATCATTATTTGATCTTTGTTTGTGGTTAAAGATGTTAAAGACTTGTACTTTCAGGCTTAGAACTATCCCTTGCATCATTACTTGGTAGTTTGAACATCATTTCGTGGCTTAACAAGATAAAGTTTGGAAGTCTATTTTTCCTTAGCTGCGTATTTGCCTATGATAGGTGTTCTTGATTGCGTTTTTGGCTTGCGGGTTGCGTTTGCTTTCCTGCGATTTGTCAGAGAAAGTACTGCGGTTTGTCGTTTTGTGAAGGACAACGTACTGCGTTTTGTCTTATTAGGCACTGCGTTTTGGTTATTGCGTTTTGCCTCTGCGTTTTGGGTATTGCGTTTTGCCTATTGCGTTTTGGGTATTGCGTTTTGCCTATTGCGTTTTGGTTCTGCGTTTTGCCTAATTGAAGACCCTTATTGCGTTTTGCCTAGGGGAGACTCTGTCCATTTCATTTCTTGGTTGCGTTTTGTCTCTTGCGGTTTGTCTAGGGAGTTGCGATTTGGTTATGCGGTTTGTCTTCAAACATTGCGTTTTGTTCATTGCGTTTTGTCTCAAGATTTCATTGCGTTTTGTCTCAAGACTTCATTGCGTTTTGTCTCAAGACTTCATTGCGTTTTGTCTAAAGAAGACTGCGTTTTGTCCATTGAAAACCCTTGTTTTGAAAACCTAATTTCCCGAAAAATCAACAAACCGAATTTGGTATTTGACCGAATTTGGGAATCTATTAATCATTGTCTAATCAAAACATAACATCAAGACAAACAAACTTGAAGGACTTTGGACTTTAATTCGGACTACGAGGACAATTAATCAACAACAACAAACTTAATCAACAAACCTTAATCAAAATCAATTAACATTCACGGTTTTCTATTGATTTTGTAAAATCCCGCGAAAGACACAATTCTTTTCTCGGTTTTAATCATAGACTTGTAAAATCCCGTGAACGTTTATTGCTTTCTTTTTACCACAACTTCAATCACAACAAATCTACTTAAGATCCTACTAATCATTTTCACTTCATAATTCAACAATCATTCATCATGACAACTCCAAATGTAACTTCCACAATCGACAGTCAAATGCATAACAACATAATGGAGCTGGATCAAGGATCGTCACCAATGGCTTGCAACAGGATAATATGCACAATGGCGATCACGGTTCTTACGATACATTGATACAAGGACCCAAATCGGAGGATGCCTTACGGAAGTGCATTCTCAAAGGTCCTTACACTCCAACGATTGTCACAACTCCAGCTGTTCCTGCAACAGAGGATTCTCCATCTGTTCTCTGAACAACAACAGTCGAGAAAGTTATGCTATGGGACTCTGAGAACAGAGCTCATTTTGTAATCAGGAAAGAGCGATTCAATTTGATATTGACTGGAATTGGATGATGGAAAATATACTTACACTGTTGATGCATGTCAGACCACTCAAGCAATGTGGGGATTCATCGAAAAGGCTACAAAACCAGGTGAATCAACTAATATCAAGATGTCAAGAAAACTTATTTTGCGGGTGTTTGGTCAATTCACCTTTCACGTTGGAGGAACATTGAGTCTTATACCAAGATTCTACAAAATGATGAATGAAAATGATCAGAAACAATTTGACAGTTGCAACGATGCAAGTCAATGTTCAATTTCTTTTAACAACCTTTAACAGAATGGTCAAGATTTGTCCCAATTGTGATAGCAACCAACACAAGTTGGTGAAGTTTCATACACATAAGCTCTTTGACATTCTAAAACAATACCAAAAGGAAGTTAATGAACTCCGTGCTGAAAGAATGGCCAAGAATGCTAACCCATTAGCACTTGTTGCTACTACTCAAACATTTCAAGACCCTTATTACCAAACATCAAAACCTCACAAATCATATGCACCAACTCACAAGCTTTCACTCCAACCAGATCTCATGCAACTACAAGATACAAGGCAAAGAGATAGCAAACCAATCACACCAGCATCTGAGTCAGCTTTCGGAAGAAGACAGTGGTCCTGAACAAGATCAGAAGGATAAAGACTTGCAGAAAAATTTGGCTCACATTGCAAAGTACTTCAAGAAATCTATAAAACCTACAACAACAACCTCAAGAACTTCTAAACACCAGAAAAAAGAATGTGGATACTACTATAAGGTACAAGAATGATAATCTGACTGGACAGTTTAGGAATCAGAGGGCAGTGAATGTTGTTGGGGCTAGGGAAACTATAGGTGGTCCAGTAGTGCAACAGTCTAGGATACAGTGTTTTAACTGCAAGGAATTTGGTCATTATACTAAGGAATACAGAAAGCCAAAACGGGTTAAAGACTCCACGTATCACAAGGAAAAGATGTTGTTGTGTAAACAAGCTGAGAAAGATGTTTAACTTCAAGCAGAGCAATCTGACTGGCTAGCAGACATGGATGAAGAGATTGATGAACAAGAGTTGGAAGCACATTACAGTTACATGGCAAAGATTCAGGAGGTTCCTAATGCAGACTCGGCACAGTACGTTGGAGCCATTGGAACAAGTTAACTATACGATTACTTGACGATAATGTGTTTGCAATGACATACACATTTTGACCAATCTGATCCATTAGTAACAATGTGCAGTGGAAAGGGTGATAGAATTCACTCCCTGTACTCACCGGCTATGTTGTGATAACACTATTCAGGATGGACCAAAAATGATGTAGAATGTGATGATGCGCGTGTTGCACTTGCTAATTTAATTGCTTAATTTAAAAGCTTGATGTCGATGAAAATAAAAAAGATTCAAAAAGCATTAAAGAAGGCAATGCAACAATGACTCAAGAGTTAACTGAGTGCAAATCTATTCTTGCGGAAACTAGTAGAACTCTAGGGGAATCTAATAGTATTCGGGATAGTTGCTTAGTTGCACTTCAAAATAAACAGACTGAGTTTGAGAGGTTCAAGGCCTTTAATGATCATACAGTTGACTATGACAAACTTGAACGAAGGTTAAATGAAACTCTAGGACTATTAGCTCAAAAAAAAATTGACATAATAAAAATTTTAAAAGTTAAAGGCTCTATGAATTTTAGTTGTCAAGAGAAACATTATGAGTTAGTCAAACATAGTCTTTTAACTAAGTCACATACGAAGGTCTTGTCAAAGAGAAATACAAAGGTAAATAATGGATTGATGTTAAGGAAGAAAAAGATATTGACAAAATGATTTTAATGGAAAACCAGTTAAAGTTTTTGAATGAAATTATTTACAAACGGAGTCAATCAATCCAAACCATTCATATGTTAGCACCCAAAGGCTCAAAATAAGATACCATGTTTTGTATGAGATCCCCACATGACCCAATCTGATTCATGCAAACAGGACTCATCCGATCCGGAAGAGACTCTGGGGCTCTTGATAAGAGAGTCAATCAAATTGAATAAAGACTTAGTGAAAACTTTTGATACACAAGTTAAGATAGTCTTTATGAAATTTTTAAACCCTTGACTCAGCGTTATGAATTCAGTTCGCACAGGCGAAAATGAAATAAGAAAGAAAACCGTGGAGACAATCATTTGTGAAAACAAAAACTTAAATATTTCAAAAACTTAGATTTCTTACCAGTGTCTTAATATTAATAAGAAAAGTAGACAAGCATAAATAGTCATGACGAATTTAATATTAATCATCTGAAAGAAATTGTTCAATCAAGCATGGGTAAAACATTTCAATAGACCTTCTTCATCTTCGTAAACCAACTGCTGCAGAAGATATGGAAATCTAGTTAAGACATGTTTGATTGCCCTTGCCCTTAAGACTCAGAATGATAGTTCGCATTTGTCATGAACATAAGCAAGAAATGCATGCCAGATTTAATGTTACGTTGAATCTCTTGAAGATGAACTGGATAAACTTGAATCTACATAAGGACAGAAGTTTTCCAACATGTACTGATAAGCTTTTGCAAGAATGCGTGTCTAAAGATGTTATGTATTCTTTTTGAAATCGTCTATCTGATTTAGATGAGTTCACTATTTTTTCAATGCATATATCTTATAAAGTCAGGGAATGTGACTGTCTTACACAAAGCTTTCTGAAGACAATCTGATTGGTTAAGTAAGAGATTGTACACTAAGCTTTTACAGAGTTTTGCTAAATTAGAAAAACATTTAATTTCTCTTGAAATCGCTTTACAAGAATGTCAAGAACAACTAAAAAATGACACCGTTTGCAAAGAAAAGGGGTCAAATGTATTTTGAAAGGAACATGAACAATATTTTGAAATACAAGATTTGAAAGCTCAACTGCAAGACAAGAACATTGCAATCAGTGAGTTAAAGAAACTCATTGAAAAATGCAAAGGAAAATATGTGGACACTAAGTTTGATAAACCATCTGTTGTTCGACAACCAAATGCTCAAAGGATTCCAAAACCATCAGTTTTAGGAAAACCGGCTCCTTTTTCAGACTCTCTTGAGAGAAAATATTTTGCAAAGAAAAAGTCAGTTTTAAAAACTAATGAGTCAGAGGGTTTATCAAAACCAGTCACTCCATAGAATTTGCCTCAAACAGCAACGCAAGCTGTAAGAAACACAAATGTGATTAAACCAGGCATGTATCGAATTGCAAGTAGTACCACACAAACTAGAGCACCACAGTTGAATCAGACTTCTAGGAATACTAATCCTCACGTATCTACATCTACAGGAGTAGCTCACAAAACTAATGTTAGCAGACCACAGCCTAGGAGCAATCAAATGAAAGATAAGGTCGTGCCAAACACTAGTCATGTGAAGTTTAAGAAGACTGAAGTAGAAGAACACCCTAGGATTTCTAGTATTTCTAATCAAACAAAGTCTGTAACTGCGTGTAATGACAGTTTAAATTCCAGAACTTCGAATGTTAATGCTGTTTGTGCTAACTTCGGGAAAATGCATGTTTAATGTGATATCATGATGCTTGTGTTTTCAAAAAACTTAGAAACACAAGGCATCATGATTCACATTAAACACGGCATTTTCCACATGTAGCACACACAGCATTAACATTCGAAGTATGGGAATTAAACTGTCATTACCGTAGTTACAAACTTTGTTTGATTAGAAATACTAGAAATCTAGGGTGGTTCTGTCTAACTTCAGTCTTCTTTACTTCACTATGATAGTGTTTGGCACGACCTTATCTTTCATTTGATTGCTCCTAGGCTGTGGTCTGCTAACATTAGTTTTGTGAGCTACTCCTGTAGATGTAGATACACGAGGATTAGTATTCCTAGAAGTCTGATTCAACTGTGGTGCTCTAGTTTGTGTGGTACTACTTGCAATTCGATACATGCTGGTTTTAATCACATTTGTGTTTCTTACAGCTTGCGTTGCTGTTTGAGGCAAATTCTATGGAGTGACTGGTTTTGATAAACCCTTGACTCATTAGTTTTTAAAACTGACTTTTTCTTTGCAAAATATTTTCTCTTAAGAGAGTCTGAAAAAGGAGCGGTTTTCCTAAAAACTGATGGTTTTGAATTCTGATGAGCATTGGTTTGATCGAAACAACAGATGGTTTATCAAACTTAGTGTCCACAGATTTTCCTTTGCATTTTTCAATGAGTTTCTTTAACTCACTTATTGCAATGTTCTTGTCTTGCAGTTGAGCTTTCAAATCTTGTATTTCAAAAATATTGTTTCATTGTTCCTTTTTCAAAATACATTTTGACCCTTTTATTGCAAACGGTGTCATTTTTTAGTTGTTCTTGACATTCTTGTAAAAGCGACTTTCAAGAGAATTAAATGTTTTTTCTAATTTAGCAAAACTCTGTAAAAGCTTAGTGTAAATCTCTTTACTTACAAATTCAGTTTGTTCAGAAAGCTTTTGTGTAAGACAGTCACATTCCCTGACTTTATGAAGATATAAGCATTGTAATTTAGTGATCTCATCTAATCACGATGAAGATTGCAAATAAGAACACATACATCTTTAGACCGCAATTCTTGCAAAAGCCATATCATACATGTTGGAAAATTCTGCTTATTAGGATTCAAAGTTTATCAAGTTCATCTTTCAAGAGATTCAATCGTACTTTAAATCTGCATGGCATTTCTTGCATCAGTTCATGTACAAACATGCTGAAAACTATCTATTCTGAGTCTTAAGGGCAAGGGCGCATCAAAAAATGTCTTAACTAGGATTTCCATATCTTGCGCAGTGGGTTACGAAGATGAAGAAGGTCGTTTGAATGTTTTACCCATGCTTGATTGACAATTTCTTTCAGATGATTAATATTATTCGTCATGACATTATATGCTTGTCTACTTTTCTTATTAATTTAGACACTGGTAAGAAATCTATGTTTTTGAAAATATTTAGTTTTGTTTTCACAAATGATTTTCTCCACGTTTTCTTTCTTATTTCATTTGCCTGTGCGAACTGAATTTCATAACGCTGAGTCAAGGGTTTAAAAATTTCATAAAGACTATTTAACTTTGTGGTAGTCAAAAGGTTTTCACTAAGTCTTTATTCAATTTTGATAGACTCTCGTTATCAAGAGTCAGAGTCTCTTCCCGATCGGGGACGAGTCTGTTTGCAGGATCAGATTGGTCATGTGGGATCGCATACAAACATGGTATCTCATTTTGAGCCTTTTTTTTGAGGTACCTTGGATTGGCAAAGGTAGGTCTTCCATTAAATGTAGGGTGCTAACATATGATAGGGGTTGGATTGATTGACTCCGTTTGTAAATAATTTCATTCAAAAACTTTAAACGGGTTTTTCATTGAAATCATTTTGTCAATATATTTTTCTTTCCTTTAAGATTCAAATCCATATACCTTCTGTTTTCTCTTGACAAGACCTTCGTAATGAGACATTGGTTTAAAAGACTATGTTTGCTACATCATGTTTCTCTTTGAAACTACATTTCATAGGCTGTATCTTTTAAAATTTTTATTTATGTCATTTTTTTGAGCTAAAGTCCTAGAGTTTGCATTTAATCCTTAGTTCAAGGTTGTCATAGTCAACTGTATGAATCATTAATAGACCTGGAATCTCAAAACACGTCTGTTTATTTTGAAGTGCAACTAAGAAAACTTATCACGAATACTATTAGATTCCCTAGGAGTTCTACTAGTTTCCGCAAGAATAGATTTGCAACAGTTACTCTTTGAGTCATGTTGCATTTGCTTTCTTTAAATTGCTTTGAATCTTTTTATTTTCATCGAACCATCAAGTTTTAAATTTGCAATTAAATTAGCAAGTGCAACACGCTCTATCATCCATTCTACTTTTTGGTCATCTGACATATTGTTATCACACAATATCCGGTGAGTCAGGGAGTGACATTACTCTATCCACCCGTCCACTGCACATGTGTTACTAATGGATTCAGATTGGTCAAAATGTTGTATGTCATTGGCAAACACATTATCGTCAGTATCGTATTGTACCTGTTCCAATGGATCAACGTTTGTGCCTGAATCTGCATTAGGAACCTCCTAATCTTTTGCCATGTAAACTGTAATGTGGCCTTCCAAACTCTGGTTCTTTCAATCTCTTCATCCATAGTCTGCTAGCCAGTCAGGTTGCTCTGCTTGAAGTTAAAACTTCCTTTCTCAGCTTGTTTACACAACCAACATTTTTCCTTGTGATAGTGGAGTCTTTTAACCCGTTTTGGCTTTTCTGTATTGCTTTAGTTATAATGACCAAAATTCCTTGCAGTTAAACCACTGTATATGACTGTTGCACTACTGGTCTCACTATAGTTCCTAGCCCCAACAACCATTCACTGCCCTCTGATTCCTAAAACTGTACGTGCAGAATATCATTCATTGTACCTTTGTGTAGTATCCACATTCTTGTTTCTGCGAGTTTGAGGAATGTTCTTGAGCGTTGTTGTTGGTAGGTTTATAGATTTTCTTGAAGTACTTTGCAATGAGAGCCAAATTTTTCTGCATGTCTTTATCCCTTCTGGAGCTTGTTCAGGATCATGTCTTCTTCAGAAGCTGACTAGATGCTAGGTGTGTTTGGTTTGGCTATCTCTTTTGCCTTATTGTATCTTGTAGTTGCATGAGAATCTGGTTGGAAGTGAAGCTTTTGTGTTGGTGCATGATGAATTTTGTGAGGTTTTGATGTTTGGTTAATAAGGGTCTTGAGCTGTTGAGTAGTATAGTAGAAATCAAGTGCTAATGGGTTAGATTCTTGGCCATTCTTTCAGCACGGAGTTCATTAATTCCTTTTGGTATGTTTTAGACATGTTAAGAGGGGGCTTTTTATGGTATGAAACTTCATCCCAACTTGTGATGTTTGCTTCACAATTGTGACAAAATCTCGACCATTCTGGTTAAAGTTGTTGAGAATTGAACATTGACTTGCATCGTAGCAACTGTCAAATTGTTTATGATCATTTCATTCATCACTTTTGTGAATCTTGTGTTGTAATGACTCAATTGTTTTCTCCATCGTGAAGGTGAATTTGACCAAACTCCCAAAATAAGTTTGTTTGGACATCTTGATATTGATGTGATTTCACCTTGTTGTAGCACCTTTCGATGACTTCCCACATTTCTTGAGTTGTTGGACATGGCCTCAACAGTTAAGTATATTTCATCTCCCAATTCCAGTCATAGCAAATGATTCGCTTTCTTTTCTGATTCAAAATGAGCTTCTGTTCTCAGAGTCATATTCATAACTGTCTCGTGTTGTTTGTTTCAGGAACTGCTGGTGAATCCTCTATTGCTAGGAACCAGCTGGAGTTGTGACAAACGTTGGAGTATAAGGACCTTTGAGAATGCACTTCCGGAACGGCATCACATTTGGTTCTTGTATCAATGTATGGTAAGAACCGTGAGCGCATTGTGATATATCTGTTGCAAGCATTTTGGTGGACGATCCTTGAATCCAGCTGCCATTATGTTGTCTATGCATTTGACTGTCGGTTGTGGAAGTTACATTTGGATGTTGTCATGATGAATGGATTGTTGTATTATGAAGTGAAAATGATTCTGTTGGATCTTAGTAGATTTGTTTTGATTGAAGTTGTTGTATAAGAAAGCAATAAACGTTCACGGGGGATTTTACAAGTTTATGTTTAAAACGAGAAAAGAATTGTGTCTTTCGCGCGGGATTTTCAAATCATTAGAAAAACTTGTTCCTGTGAATGTTAATTGATTTCTGATTAATTGGTTTGTTGATTAAGTTTGTTGTTGTTGATTAATTGTCCTCGTAGTCCGAATTAAAGTCCAAAGTCCTTCAAGTTTGTTTGTCTTGATGTTATGTTTTGATTAGACAATGATTAATGGATTCCAAAATCTCGGTGTCAAATACCCAAATCTCGGTTTTGTTGATTTTTCAGAAATTAGGTTTTCAAACAAGCGGTCTTTCAATGGTCAAACGCCAGTTTAGTCTTCTTTAGACAAAACGCAAATGAAGTCTTGAGACAAAACACAATGAAGTCTTGAGACAAAACGCAATGAAGTCTTGAGACAAAACGCAATGAAATCTTGAGACAAAACGCAATGAACAAAACGCAATGTTTGAAGACAAACCGCAGAACCAAATCGCAACTCCCTAGACAAACCGCAAGAGACAAAATGCAACCAAGAAATGAAATGGACAGAGTCTCCCTTAGGCAAAAAGTAATAAGGGTCTTCAATTAGGCAAAACGCATACAAAAACGCAATAGGCAAAGCAATACCATAACGCAAAGGCAAAACGCAAATACCTAAAACGCAGACGGCAAAAAAAATCCAAAAAAAAAAAAAAAAAAAAAGCAATAACCAAAACGCAAATGCCTAATAAGACAAAACGCTAGTACGTTGTCCTTCACAAACGACAAATTGCTGTTACGTTCTCCTGACAAATCGCAGAGGAAGCAAAACGGCAAACCCGACAAGACAAAACGCAATCAAAGAAACCCTTGATAGGCAAAAGCAGCTAGAAAAAAATCTTCAAACTTTCTCTGTAACGCCACGAAATGATGTTCAAACTACCAAGTACATGATGCAAGGGTAGTTCAAGCTTGAAAGTCCAAGTCTTTAAACATTCTTTAACCACAAACAAAGATCAATAATGATTTTTTCTTGCTACTTTTTTCGAACCAAAAAATAAAAAATAAAATTAAACTAGCCACCAAAATTCAATCACTATCCATCCGAGGCGTCTGATACCAAATGTCGAAACCCTATAATAACTTCACTTCATTACCAGTTGCATGGAATGATCAAGAAAATAAAGATGGAAGTTATGAAGAATGTTTGAGAGAAGTTAGAGAGAAAAGTGGGTTGCTTATATAAAAGGTTTCAAGAATGAATCAACCAACCAACCTCACCTTACTTGGTGAGGTGTCATTATCTAGGACCTAAAAGGCTAGCATGCCTTTAGTAATTTACGAGGCCGGGCTCGGATTACTTGGGCTTCTCGCCCGATACACGTGATTCGCTTAGATTACACATAAAGGAGCCCGTTTACCATGTCTAGCCTATTACAACGTATATTAATTTAGTGACCAAGACCTAATATAATTATGAACGAACTTCCATTGTTCGACTCAATATTTTTTAGGCTAACAATATTAAATATAAAAATATATTTAAATATTATAAGACTCGATTTTATTAAAACCCGACACATTTGTCGTTATCATTCGTCGATCGAAACACTATAAAACAATTATGTTATATATATAACATAATTTACCATCCTCTAGCTTTTGAAGAAGCTTAAAAAGATAAAACCTTATCATTTAATCTATAACGTATCACGTTACTAGGGAGTTTCATGTGAGGGGATTTCATTTGGGTAGACGTTTTGACGAGTTGCTGGATTTATGATTTAAAGTGTCCTAGCTCCTCAAACGTTTACTACATGACCTCTGGATTATGATAGCCTGAACAGTGATACGATATATTCACAAGTTAATAAACCAAATGAATATTTATGTTAAACTTTTTGAAATAAAGTTTTGAAACAATCAAACTAAGACTTGACATATTACCTCAGGTTGCGTGACGAGGCTGTTTACTTCCATTTGAATTAAATTTCAAATCAATCAACTACCTTATCAAGTGAGGTATAGTCCTACATATTACGTGTTTTATAAATCCCGTAGGGGAGATAAATGCTTAAACCAGGAATACAAGTAATTGCAAACTGTATCTATCCTGGATATATTATGCCTAAGTACCTCTATTTGTCATAAGGCCCCACTATCATGAACCGTTAATTACTTTGCGAAGTAAGCGCGAATGCCGTGAATAAATCTATTGGGACTGAACTTCCCTATCCGGGTAGATAACAACGCACTACCATACGGGCACATTTCATTTGAGGAACTCCGGGTGTTTGGCAAAGCATCCGCTGGGGCAATAACTTTTAAATATCTTAAGGTTTCGGTGTCATGAGCTTAGTGCAATAATATGATATTGTTTACATGATAATTGTATTTCGTTTGCATTTATTACTATTACATTACTTGTATTCAACTATTACACTTTCAAACACTGTTGTATTTCAATCAAACCGTGTGTTGACCCTTTTAGCATGTTTATCTCAGGTAATTGAGCAAACTATGGCACGGAGTGGCATTGGACTTGAGGACGTCCAACATGTTATCATTCAAACTCTATGTTTTCATATGTATTTTGGGACCTCCTTTTGTAAAACTCTGAAATAATATTAATGATACTAAATTTTCCAAAAATGTCTTTTTTCGAGTCGTTTTCTATGATTATGACTGTTGATTCATGAAGTAATACCCCAATTTAGCTTCCGCTGCTATATGTCAATTAAGGGGGTGTTACATGGGGACCGCCTGCACATTAATGGGGCCACCCATATTTATGGGACCTCCATCAGAGGATGCCTTTTTCTGAGCTTTCACGAATTTTATTTCCTTAGTTTCACTAGATGATGCTTCAAATGAATTAAACCCTAAACCTAACTTTTTACCAGAGGGTTTTTTTTAATTATTTAACTTTTTCATTTAGCATGTAGTGCTCTTTTCAACTTGGTTAGTTTAAGGCTTCTCCTTTAAGTTTTCATTTTTAATTTTAAGCATATGACATTTTACACATTCGAGATCAACTTCCTTGTTTTTCTCGAGTGTAGACACTTTTTTTTAGAATACTAATTTCCTTTTCTAAGCTGTCTCTAGTGGCTTTTTAGTTCTTTTTATTTTAGTGATTATATCTTTAAACTCTATATTTGCACAGTTTATTCATATTTATTACTAAAACATTAGATTCATCTTATTGACAAGTTTTCATCACTAAAGTAAGAGGATTTGAAACATACCTCACTTGATGCTTGAGCTACTAGACACGTTTTGTTATTGACTTTCTCATCATCTTCTTCACCGCTACCACTCCAAGAAACTCTAACAAATGTTCTTTGGTTCTTGTCTTTCGATGGTTTTGGACATTCTTCAATAAGATGATTCGGGTCGCCGCATCTAAAGCATTTTCTATCACTTTTACCGTTCTTGTCATCACGGCTTCTTTGGGATGTCTTTTTGTCGTTCCGAGGTTGTCTCACGAATCTACCTCTTCTCTTAAAGAACTTCTTGAAGTCTCTTACCGCCATGGCGTATTCTTCGTCTTCACTTTCGGAAGTCGAACACTCTTCATCACTAGATTCTTTCTTAGCCTTTAAAGTAAGAGATTTCCTTTCAACTTTTGCTTTGACTATTTCGGAATCTTTCTTGATGATCATTTCGTGAACTTTGAGATTCCCGATAAGTTAATCAAGAGATAGTGATGTTAAGTCTTTTGACTCTTCAATTGCCGTGACCTTTGCTCTCCATTTAGGATGTAGAGCCCTAAGAAATGATAAATTGTTCATATTGTTGAACCAAAAGGTCGATCTTATTATCTCTGGCTTGACTATTACATTGGTGGGTGATTAACAATGTTTTCTAAATTTCTTTTGCCGTATTACACATGAAAATTCTTTTATATTCTTTTTCCTAGGCAAAGCATAATTATAAATAACCATTTTTTAGCTTTTGTATTTTCGCAAGTTTTTTTTAAGATCATCACTTTGTTTTTCGAGAGGGATAACCTTCATCTAATTTGGTTTCCGGCTTTATTGGTTCAATGGGTGAAAAAATCACAGGTTGGTCTATAATCATGCCAAAGTCTGATATTATGAATTACATATGTCTCGAAATATATGTCCATTAATAAAACTAACACTTTCAAGAGTGGTGGTCTTTGCATTAGATTGCCTTCTATGATATTGTCAGAAATCATAGATCGATCCAAGCTTTCAAATACAATATATTTTTAAAATCTTGAGCGGCCTTGGCTCTCGATACCATTTGTGGAAACTGAAGGAGGGGGGTTGTAATAGTTTACAGGTTGTTTTTTGTTTTTTAAAACTTTGGCTTTCAAAACTCTTAGATTCGAGTAGTTAGTAAGTTAGTAGTATGTTTAACCAACCAAAATATGAATAACCAAGTAATATCTAACTAATAGTAAATAACAAAATCACAACAATATAAGGAGATGAGAGAAGGAACAATTAAACCAAGACACCAAGGTTTTTTTTATAGTGGTTCGACTACGAAGCTCTTCTTCGCTTACTCTACTCTCGAGTATCCTTTCTCGAGATTTCATCTATTTCACAAGCTCCTTCAGGCGGAGAAAAAAAACGTTTAACACGTCGCTTCGTTATTTCCAACACGAATCTAATGTCGAGTCCCTATCTTAGCTAGAACAATCTTCCACTTCACAAGCTACTATACGATCACTAGTAGATCTTACAATATCAGATTTAATAAATATTTGATACACAAATACACTAGACTAATACAATAGAGATTTGATACTTAGAAGAAAGGAGGAGAGATCACTAATCAACACTTCGTTTCTTGGCGAATACGAGTGTTCTTCTCTTGCACTTGAATAAGAGGGAAGAGATGAGAAGAAGAGATTAGATCACTTGAAACAAGATCAAGAGATGTCAGTGATCAAGATATTTAGTGAGAGAAAGAAGGTTTTTAGAGAGGAAGAAGTTGTGAGAAAATTCGTTGCACTGAGGTCTGATTTTATATAAGGGATGTGCGGCTCAGCAGTATTTTATAGGTAGGAAAACCAACAGAGTTACTAGCGGTTGGTCCGGCGCGGGTCCCAGATATATAAGGGAGGGCTGCCGGCCTATAAGGGGACAGCCAGTAGACTACGCCTCCTTTTTTTCTATCTTTTTTTTGGGGAAGGTTGTATCTCGTATAGAAGCTTTCGTTTTGGTGGGGAAATTGAATTTCAAGATTCAAGTTTTGAATAAAACTTTTCTTTTAATTAGAAAATATTTATTTTTTTATTTTTGTAATAATTAAATTTTGTGAAAATTTTTTGTAAAAATGTAAGGATAAGAGGAAAATATTTTCTTGAAACACTAACCATGCTTATGATTTGTTTGTTCATACCTTTAAGTTTACTAATCTCCGAATAGAATTTTACGATTAATAATTTGTAAAACGTTTAATTTTAAATTTTTTACATTTGTTATTATCAAAACGTTAGAGGTCGAAAAAATATAAAATTGACGTTTTTTAGACATTATTTGTAATGAACCAACGGCTCGACTTCATAATCATGTGGTAACCTTGTTGAATCTGCAGCAGTTAGGGCGTAACGAATTTAGTTTACGCCGTAACCACTGTAGTTACGACGTAATCCATTTTATGGTTACGCCGTAACGCCTTAAAACTTAAATTTTTACCACTTGATTATGACGTAACCACGAAGTTTACGCCGTAACCTCCCCTGAAATCTTAAAATTCTAAGTTTTTAATCACATGTCTAAACCTTGTATAGGTTAAATGGACTTTGTGGGTATGTTCTCTAGAAACTCACGAGATAAACTCGTCCATTAGGCCACCAAATGTGGTTTAAAAAGGTTGTTGCATATGCATAATGCATCGTTGATTCTTAAAGAAAGTGAGGTAGGTTTGTTATTTCCTGCATATTTCATAATTCTTGTAGACGATTTTATGCTTTTGGTTTGTTTATGTAATCACTGGAGCTAAAGAGGCTTGCGGGACGACGGAGCATAATCTAAAAGATTTCCGCCAAATTTTAAATCCTCAAAAGCAATGCTCAGGTAGTGTCTTGTGTTAATTCTACTCTTTCCTTTTTATTTTATTTCCTTAATATACAATAGGGAAATTATACAAATCAAGTGAGGGGATGAGAGTAGAAATAATAGTTGACGTATGTTTTGCCTTTTAGAATTAATCTTTGCCGAATGCACATTACCCTTTATCATTACTTGGTGAGATTTAAGCCTAATATTCCATTTCCATCATATTATTCAAAAATCCACCAAAATATTGAGTGTGCCGGTAGTATTGTGGACTTTAAAACTTGGCCTGTACATCATTTCAAGATCTAATTGATTAGCAGGAATAGATAGTTTAAGATGGCAACATTTAGGAAATCACCCAAATAGCCTATATGTGTGTGTTTATCGACTTGTTTGTCGACCTCCTATGATAAACCCTTTTGTTGCACTCATTATTAGTGCATGATACCCCTAGATCACCCTTGTTAAACCAATCTATGTTTTCCCCCAATCTTATATATCGTTACACCATTTCGCCTTAACCTACCCTGTAATCTATAGTTATCTTTGTGTTGAAATTTCTGGCTACTTAAGTCCATGGTTTAGGGGAATAGGAATGAAAATTTTATGCATTCGTGGAAGACCAATCAGTTATGATCTACAAAGACCCCCCTATATCATCACTTTTGACATTGTTCATCTTAAGTGGGGGGATGTGCATATAATATCAAATGCTGTAGGGGTAATTATAAAAAGAT
>BQNB010068563.1:1377-33802 GCA_026074375.1 Tanacetum coccineum | reverse complement strand
CTCCCTTACCATCATATTCCTTAGGGTTACAAGCTAAGAACTCCTTATATGAACAACCTACCCGGTTGCCATTTACTATCACTTTCCCAATGTTCTCTTGAACGTTCTCATTAACCACATTACTATTCTGATTTCCAACATTTCCTCGGTTACTAACCTGAGCTAGTATGGCGGGTAAGAGGTTCTGCAATTGTTGGGCAATGATCGTCGAGAAGTCGGGTGCTCCCCCATTGGCTCCCTCTACATTCTCATTGACTCCCTCTACACCCTTATTAGCTCCCTAACCCTAGTTATTTCCTTTACCATTCAAATCATCAACACGCTCATCATTACCTTCCCTAGGTCTTCTACCCCTTACACCTCTACCAACCCGTACACCCGTTCCCTATCCTAATGAATTGGCAACAGGCCAACCGGCACTTCGGGTCCTTATCCTTGGCGGCATTATTTATACGATAGAGAACATGGGCAACATTAGGTAGGCAGGAAGACTCACATATATATATATTGAATATCTTACTATATATATAGATATCATAACACCATCCTACGGTGTCAACATCGATTTGTGTGAACAACATCACTAAGTATGAGTGAGTTGTGATACGCTTATAACTACGTTGGCCAGAGTGAGTTGTGATACGCTTATAACTACGTTGGCCACCGTATTTATATTCGCATCCTTTCCCAATCCTAGTCAATATTGAGCTCACACATTTCAATAACTGACATAACTAAAGCACCAAACCGCGAACACACAAAAGCAAACAAAAGCGGAACACCGCGTACATAGATCATATACGCAACTAAACAACGGATCTTAGGTTATAGTCTAGGCCAATGCACCTAGTTCTCTATAACCTTGGCTCTGATTACTAATCTGTCACACCCCGAAAAAGGCGGAAACTCGGGAATGCAACATAATGATCAATAATAACACAAGATACAAAATAGAGAAAACTACATTGCATAAACTCCAAGTGCTATGAAGACCATCAACCTCGAACAAACTCGAGTGATGTCCCAAATCGCAACTAAAATCCATAATCTCTTACAATTATTCAACTGCCCTCACAAGGGTCCAAAATCCAAACTTAATCCAAAACATCCAAATACTAGAATCAAACAACAAGCAAGCAAGACTTCACATGAAAATCCACTCAGGATACTTCTAATTCTGCTATCACAATCACCAAACTATTCTTCTTTCACTTCACCTGAAAATGATACTTGAAAACGTCAACAATAATGTTGGTGAGCTTGTAGGTTTGACCTTAAACCCAAAAGCTGCGCTAATATTTCAACAGTAGACAATAGTGCTATATGACAGTGAATATATGCAAACAACCTTAGCATCACCGCTAATCAATAACCATGCCTACCAGCTGGAGCAATAAAATTAGGGCAGGACCACACACAAACTAGGATAGGCGTACCCATCCACTCCAATAATCACACACATACTGGGTAGGCGTACCCATCCGCTCCAAACAATCATACAACATATAATATTCACATAGCAGTCTGATTTTTAGCAAGATCAAAGTATACTAGGTTCATTTCTAAGGTCATCTAAGGTGGTTTGAAGTATTGGTTCATTGATTTAAGGGTTTAACGGAAAAACAGTAAAAAGTAGGGCTACGAGAACTCACCTCAAGCAAGTCTTTAGCAACCAAATCTCAATCACACAAGCAAATGCAACGACGCCCGCACACGACCTTGTCCAGTTAATGTCCCAATTTAATCATCCATTTCCAAAACAATCTTCACGTTTGATGCATAAAGTTTAGACGCGTTGTACAATTACCCGAAACAATTTAGTGGTGTGATGGTTGACGACATATCCCAACAATCATATCAATCCCATTACTCGATAATACTTACTTATACTATTTAGAGAAAATAGATAAGTAATATAAATAAATATTTATAATTAATAATTGTAAATATATCTCGACAAGTCCATTCGGTAATCTTAGTCACTTCAAAATAATCATAATACGATTGAAAATGAAACATTTACTCATAATAAACACATTAGAGAAGTTTCGAGAAAAATTACATTTTTCGTCTTTTAGTGGATTTATTAAATAAATAAAATAATTAAATAATATTTTATTATCTAAAATCAAAAATCATGTTTTTAGGAAAATTTCTAAGTATACACTTTTTACGAAATTTCGACATGACCCGTACGCTCATATAACGTTTTCCAAGGTTTCAAACCTTATTTTCAATACTTTTCATAAATTTGACACTTTTCGACAAAATTCTAAAATCTTAATCTTTGACGGTTACTAAAATGTTTTTCCCAAAATATCGTTGAATATCACTTCGTAAACACATTTTCACATCCAAAAGTCCGTCAAAACTCTCATAACGACTAAATATCGCTTATTGGGCTTTAAGGCCCAACAAGGGTCCATTAAAATATTTATAAGTCCAAAATACGATCCAAGTCTAAAACCAAGGTCCATTTACATATATAAGCATATACTTATAAGTAGAAAATAATCCGGACCACAATAAGCCCTCCCATTAAGCCACGACTTAAATAAACTTATTGGGCCGTGAGTTCATAAGCTCAAAATACATATATTAAGCTTGAAAATCAGCTAATAAGCTACGTATCGCATATGGTTACTACCATAAGCCTCAAAATAGTCCACATCATATGCCATAACACAAAAATAATGAAAATCACTTTCTTAGTGATTTTGGGAAACTTTTCGTGGCATATAAGCCCAAATAAGCTAAGAAATAACTTAAAAATAAGCCAGAATAAGCTATATAAGTTATTATAAAAAATAAGCTATCTAGCTACATATATTATTCAACCATCACGACCACAACATCAAAACTACAAAAATCCCTTTTTTCTTTTTATAACCCACAAACCAAACACAACCTTTTTATTCGTTTCGCTTCCAAAAATCGATTTTTCACAACGATCAACTTGTACAACTAACATCTATGCATCAAAATAAATCCAAAAGGGCGAACGAAATTTAAATTTAAAAACTTACAAGAAATCTTCAAAAATGTATATTTCGACACGAACCGGACAACCCAAACGTTGTTTAAATGAATACCCAAATACTCGTATCAACCCGGAATATCACGTTCTCGATTAAAGTTGAAAAATTCATGGATGTTTGTTGGTGGCTTAGTTCGGACGCACACACACTCAAGGGAGAGGATGTGTGTTTTTTTTTATTTTGAAATGATAAGGATTATGAGAAAACAAAGCATCTTATGTACAACCTTAGAAAAGGTTAGCTAAAATTAAGCTACCATGTCTCCCCTCTCCTTCTTGTAACCGGCCATGGATCCCATGTGGTCTCGGGCCTTTCTTTTCATGTCGGGATCACTTAAATACTCGTAAAACTCAACCGTAAAATTTACCCCAAAGTTAATTAGCATTTTTATTCACCTTAAAAATACTTTTCCATTAACCTAGAGTATTCACACGACATATTTTTACTTTAAACCCTTCAAAACTCATTTGGACATTAAGGGACGTGTCAGACTCGTTTTTTTGGCATTTCTTAAAATTCACGAGTCAAACCACCCGGAATACAAATAACACAATAATACCTTCCAAAAGGGATTATTAATCACAATAAACCATAAAATCACCACAATTCTCATAAAATCACCACCGTCAACACGGTACAAAATCTGAATAAACTAACAAATGTTAAATAGTCAAAGGACTATAAATGAAATATTCATAACACAAAAAGGGAAAAGGTTACAATTATTGACTAACGGACAACGATGCTATACTTTTATTGTGTGCATCAATGTTGTGCAAAAGGTTTAAATATTTTGTGTTCCTATCTAGACGTCATATTTGCAAATACGATATATTGCGTCAATACCGTCGAGTTCTACTCCAGACGGAGGCCCAAGCCATTCCAGTAGGCCCGAATCAAAGCTTAAGCACAAGGCAAGGTCCTTTAACCAGACTTACCAACTTCAATATAGTCGTAGGTATGAGTGTTGAGGGAAATCATACCTAACCTTCGAAAGGTGATGGGGAGTATCGTATCGGAGTATACTACAACGAACGATACCATGACCTCTATACACTGAGTGCCCTACCAAATAGACGACGCAATGTCCCTGTACTATCAACACAATATTAATCCGTTTTACTTTTACCGTAGGGTGATTTGGAGGTGTAGGAGTTGGTCTGATCGAGTTAGGTTTAGGAAAAATTCTTCATGTGTTGAAGATTGTTGACTCCTACCAGTTCCCTTTTAATGAGCTGATTAAGATTGTTTCGGCTATCTTGTCCCTGCTTCAATGACCGACTGCACCAGCTGCCCTCTCCAGCCAGGTCAAACAGGCTTCTTAAGGTGATCCTCCCATTCAAATTTGCAACCAAACTCGTTATTAGTGTATATTATCTTTTGTTTTTGTGTCATGAGTATGTTTATTTCTTGTTCGTCGTTTTACTTGTAACCGAGTATAATATATTCACCTTTTCGGCGCATAAACATTGACTACGCGGGGGCATTTAATAATTTTGAACATGAACATAACCCTCCGGAGTGGATATTGACTACGTGAGACACATAATAATTTATCCATTCCTTGAGCGTATCGGGGACAAAGAGATTGACTACACGTTTTGACCGGAGGGGATTAGCAATCCGGTCGGAGTCCCATAATAATTTATCTATTCCCGGAGCATACCGGAGACATAGATATTGACTACACGTTTCGACCAGAGGGGATTAGCAGTCCGATCGGAGTCACATAATAATTTATCTATTCTCTGAGCGTTCCGAGAACATAGATATTGACTACACGTTTCAACCAGAGGGGATTAGCGGTCCGATCAGAGTGACATAATAACTTATCTATTCCTTAGGCGTACCGGGGACATAGATATTGACTACTGATGTATTTATTTCTTTTAAATAATTTTTCAAGTTTTTAATTTATAAAACTCGTCTACCGATGTCTACACACACTAACGGGCAGAGACCCGGTCGTATGTAGTGCAAGACTTGGTAAATCTGAGGTCGTCCCAAGAGCTAGGTTGTATTAGTTTTAATTTGAAAAGGCGTCACAAGTTTAAAAATGGTTTTTGATTGATTTGAAATCTTGACAGGAAAATAAATGCGAAAAGTAAATGATTCGAGAATAGTCAGGGAGAAAGGCGTACTAACCTAGTTACTTCATTACTAATGCTATGATTTGTTTCCTAGTGCAATGTGTAGATATCATTTTATTAGTGGTTCTAATATCAACAAACCCAAATTGGCATTTGAGGTCTGTCCTATACTTACATTGCGATCCTAATTCACCTAAGATCATGAGGGAAGGGCATCCAAGCTTGTAGTGATTAAACTCTAGCTATCCTAAATACATGTCTATAACCTAGATAGATTATTAACTCTCTCTAAAAGAGTTCCTGAGCTTTTTAAGTATTTAATGTGATAAAGGCGATAATTAGGTAAATTCCTACACTAAGGATAGGTGTAATCCTACCCTAGATCCTACTGATCCTAAGTTCAACAAGTTAGCCTAATAAGAAAATCAACTGAATCTAAACCACTCTCAATACTACCAAAACTCAAGCATCAATGACAGAAAAATAGGATATCTAATTCAAATGATAAATAAACGAGGAACAATCATAATAGAAGTAAATTCATAACTAGGGCAGCACTAGAAGTGCTTAACCACTCATAGCAACAATACAATAAGAAACAATGAAGGATATCTTGGATTGATAGACCATAGTTCTTACAGAATGTGTTTACGAATGATTAATACAAAGAATAAGTAATGTGATTTCTCCTTTGGACTTGTGGTGGAATTCTTCGACTTCTAGAGGCTTGGCTCGCCTCTTGGAACTGTGGTGGAAGGAGTGATGTCGAATGTTCTAAATGAGGTCTCTATTTATTGTTTTCGAATTGGTTACGCCATAACTGTTGAGTTGTGTTACGGCGTAACCATGCTGATGTGGGCTTCCCAGATATAGTCTTAAAATGTGTTACGACGTAATTGGGTAGTCCATGTTACGTCGTAACAATGACTAGGATAAGTCATCCATCTTTACGAGGCTGGTTATGGCATAAGCATGACGAAGTGTTTACGCCGTAATAAGGGATGCTGACTCATTTCTTCATTAGTGTGGTTACGGCGTAACTCATGCGTGATGGTTACGCCGTAACTAGAGTTGAAAACCTTCATTTGCTTGATTTCCACGCTTAAATCCCGCATCTCTTGCTCAAATGCTTGTTTTCTTCCTGTAAATGAAATATGAAGTGATTAAGTATCATTTTCAGGCATTTATATAATAATTACAAGCATTTTGATAAGGATTTTGATACCATAAAGTATCAACTATTTGATGTTATCAAATATCCCCCCTTGACTTCTATTTTCCCTCAAGTAGACCTGTTAGAATAATTCATAAAAGGATTTCCCTAATTTAACTCAGAGAAATGAATTCATAATTTACTTATGCTAGAAAACATCAAAACCGAACACCTCACGAAAAGGGGTTCAAAATCACTTAACTTTCACTAGTCTAAGTGTTTTAATTTCAGGGTGATCACTCAACTACACTGTCATAGCATGTATTCTATCATAGGCTTGGAAAGTACACAAATCTGAACCAATTAGAAGTAGGGACTAAACATCTCTTAAAGGTAACAAGGGTGACACGCAGGCTTAAACGGGTGTTTGATTCTTTTCGATACTACTGATCCAGAAAAGGCGACAAAATTACACATGCTCGCCCAAATCTATGAGAGAGACACATGCAATTGCTCACTCCTTAACTCGAGCAGGCTAAAGGTCCGAATCGTAAAGGGTAGGATAAGACATGAGATAAACATTTAATTAGTGTTCAATAAAACACAAAACAGATAGTCTAAATAATCTAAGGTTGTCATAACCGGCTACCGTCCATCCAACAATCCAAGTATCCAAGTGCGGAAATTTAATCCAAATAATGGGCTACTAGCCCAACCTTCAAAATCATACAGATGGCTTATAGTTGTACCATCTCCATATCTCGAACAACTTGTTGGTTTTATAACACGTAACCAACATGAATATAATAAAAAACTTTACAACAAATTTTTTTACAATATACAACAAACATATCCCCCCACTTGAGATGAACAATATCAAAAGTGACGATACAGGGGGCCGCGCCTATTTTCCCAAACCATAGACTTAAGTAGCCAGAGATTTCAACACAAAGAAACTAAAGACTACATGGTTGGCTAAGGAGAAATGGTGTAACGATACATAAAGGGTTAAAACAAGGATTAGCTCAACAGGGTGATCTTGGGGTATCTTGCACTAAAAATGAGTGCAACAAGGGGTTTTACATAGGGGGCCGACTAGTCAGTGTAACAAGTCGATAAACGCACATAACATTACACATATGGGCTGATTTGGGTTAAATACTAAGGCCTTGTTTGGTTCACGAAATCTTTAGGATTCTGAAGGAATTGGAATCTGATTCCATTTCATAACGTGTTTGGTTGGCAGATTCTGGGAATTCAGAATCTGAATTTCATTCCTTAATGTGTTTGGTTGATAAACGGAATATAATGAAAATCTTTCAAAATCCCATACATGCGGAATTCAACATTCCATAGCAATATGAGAAGAATGTTTACAATTCCATGAAATTTGTTATTTTCATCATCAAAATCAATTATTATTATTATTTTTTATTATAATTATTATTATTATTATTATTATTCAGTTATATTTAATAATTATAAATAAAAATTATTATTTATTAAAAGTATTATTTATTTAAAATTAAATACAAATTATTATTTGCAAAATATAAATGATAAATTGAATTTTAATAATAATTTATTTATATTTAATAATAACCATTTATTAAATATTAAATAAAAATCATATTTTATATAAAAATACTATTAATTAAATAATGTTAAATATAATAAGGTTTTATATTACTAATATATTTGTTTATATAATATTTTAAAATAATTATTTTTATTAATTTAAAATTAAAATAAAATTTAAATTATTTTAATATAATTTATTTTTTCCCACCTCATTTTTTCCAACCAAACACGCGTTACTTTTGCAAATTCCAATTCCTTCAAATTCCAAATCCTACATATTCCAAATCCTGAACATTCCAATTCTTTTACATTCCAATTCCTTGGACAGATTCTAATTCCACCAAAAACATTTTGTGAACCAAACGGGCCCTAAGTGTTGTCTTCTCGAACAGTCTATTCTTGCTAATCAATTAGGTCTCGAAATGATGTACAAGCAAAGTTCTAAATTCTACAATACTACCGACACACTCATATTTTTGGTGGATTTTTGTATAATAGATGAAAACGGAATTATAAGGCTTAACCTCACAAATTGAAATAAAGAGTAATAGTGCGCTCGGCAAAGATTTGTGCTAGTTCAGTAAGAAAAACATGTCAAAAATTTTAAAATTGGCATAATTTTTCAAGTAAAACTAGAAAATTGAAGGCAAATATAGGTCAAATGGCAATTTTTACTCCCATCCCCCACTTGGTTTATACAATGTCCCTATTGTACATTTAAAAAATGAAAATTCAAAGAATAAGAGAAAAATTAGAACGAGAGACTCCTCTGAGCATTGCTCTGAGCTTCGAATGATAAGGGCAAGAGATGAACTTTTGACCAACGTATCCTGAGCAAACTCTTAATCCCTTGAAATCACTAGAAAAACTGCAAGCATTAAACATTCAAAATGAAATATACAGGAAAACCTAACTAACTTTCGTAGGAATAACGGTTGCATTTGGCGTATGCAACAAGCCTTTTAAATCACTTGGTGGCCCAAGTGGAAGAGTGAAGTCTCGTGAGGGTTTCTAGAGAACATACCCACAATGTTCATTTAATTGTACATGGTTTCGTAAAAGTTTCAAACAAAATTAAGATTTTTCAGTAGGGAGTTATGGCGTAACCATGAGTTGGGTTATGCCGTAATCATGTGGAAATATATTTTAAAATTTTGGTTTTATCTAGTTACGGCATAACCATAGAGAGGGTTATGTCGTAACTATGTTCGTTACGGCGTAACCGAAATGGTTACGCCCAAACAGAAACTTTTATGCCATATAAATCCGAGTTGATGAGACCTCGAATTCCATTTCCTTGTTGTGAGAACCTGCAAAACTAAGTAGGAAACATACAAAACCAACTAAAATTGAAAATCTATTAATAAAAGACTGGTTGCCTCCCGACAAGCACTTTTGTTTTTTATGAATATTTAAGTTAGACACAAGACTAGGCTACGTCTTTCTTCGGACCTTTCCTTCATCGTCCATTTCTTTCCTAATCATTCCTATGAATCTAGACCCGTTTTCTCTTCCTAAGGGTAAGGCGTCATCTAACTGTTTTGTTATACAGAAGAAACTCCTTCCTCCATCGAAGGAATACCTTTTGATTTTAAATGTTTCAATATAAACAAAAGGTGGTTCATAGTCTTTCTTTTCAATACCACTCTCCCATCGCTCTTCTTCCTCGAATCCCTCATCGTGCCATGGGTATACTGTCCCATGAAATTTTTCACATATTTCCCATACATCATCCAGGGCATATCCCTTCTTTCCTATCCCTAAATCATATTTGTTTCCTAACTGTTCGATTTTGTTGTTGAATACCTTCTTATATTCATCAAACCATCTTGAGTATGGGCCATCACGCGCTTTACCATAGTCAATTTCAACATCAAAACTATCTAGTACCATTGGTCCCACTTCAATAGATCGAATTCCTTAAGCTTGTATAAGGATTAGTTATATTAGATAAATCTAACACAACTATAGTAGAAACTTTGTTTGGATGTATTAAAGATTATGTGGAATCTAATCTTTAATATTAAGAAGAACTATCAATGAAACAGTAATTATATAAACATATAATGTTGATAAAATATAATGCCTAAAAACATTACTAATATTTGTTCACATCTTTACGTTTTGATAATCACAAAATATAAAAACAAAAAGACCTTAACGCTATGATAATTCTATGAGAATGACTCGTATTGGTGTTATATCGATCTCTATGAGTGTGGCCCTAAGGACCCTCATTTAATACACAAGGAGTACTACTACGGCTTACAAATACCTTTCCTAAGAATATCAAATCTTTTAAACAATTAAGTTATACATATTTTTTACACAAATAACTCATATAAATCACATAAGTCGTACTAACGAACTCAACAGTACTAACTTCTCTTCACTAGCAGCATTAACTCCTTCAACAGCATTAACTTTGTACTAACAATAGTAACTTTTGTTCTAGCAGTAGTAACTACTTATTTCAGTTTTTCCTTTTAAGTCTCTGAGCAGCACGTATACACTAGCAGTAGAACTTTACACTAGCAGTATACTAACTGAGTACTAGCAGTTATGTAAACCACTTAGATTTATATTCCTTTGAAGTTCTTTGAGTAGTACTAACATAACTAGCATCAATTAACTCTGATATAGGTAGCAGTAATACTTAGTAGCATTAAGAATCTTTTAATCCAACAATCTCTCCCACTAAACTTGATATTCTTCTTTAAAAAATCATCAAGTTCTTTCATTTAAAAGCTCCATAATCACCAGGATGGATGCTTACCCATAACATTCATTGATTCTTAAGCATTTATGAGAAGTTTAAGAAGCTGATATGCCATTTTACTAAAATAATCAACCTGAAGCTTCTTGTTCTGCGTATTTGTAATTGTAGGTGGTGTAAGAGGATATCTCTTTTCTACCAGCATGTAAATCTACATAGACTGCATAATCAAAGAATGCACTCTACAAGAGTCATACAACTTCCATTCCAACACTTTGTACCCTTGTTGATTCCTCCATATTGCATCTTCTACATGTGGTTCAAACATTGTTTTCAAATCATTCCATAACAGATAATCCATGCTTTCCACTGGTCTTGTTGATCCATATCTAGCTTTTACCAACTTGTACAAGTCTTCCAAATCTTCCTTGTCAAAACTTTTAAGCATTTGACTAAAGATCATATACATTTGAGACTTTCCATCAGCTCTCACTATTTGATAATAGCTTTTTTTTCCTTCTTTGTAGATCTTCCAGTCAACAATCTTTGGAGACTTAGTAGCTAAAGGTACAACATTAATTACAACCTCTTCTTCATCTGGAATGACTTTCATTAGACTTTGAAGCTTTGCTGTGTCTTTATCCTCATCCACCTTCTGCTTCTTAGTACTTTCTTGTTCCAGCTCTTCTCCTGCTCTCTTTGAACTACCTTCCACCAAGTCTGTTCTGAAGTCAACAAATGTATTCACCCTCTTGAAAGATCTATCAACATCTTCTGAATAGAATCAAAAGATTTGTTCTTCAAGTCTTTGAGCTTCTTTCCTTCCATATTCTTCAAGTAAGAACACATGATTTTTCTTTGTTGAGCTTGGGTTGGTGGTTTGTTCCTATTCTCTTTTGTACTTTTAGCAGCAAAGTGCTTTCTTCTTTGCTTCAAGAGTTGTTGAAATAATTTTGCCTTTTCTTCAACAGACAACTCTTCTTGCTCCTTTGCTTGCAGTCTTTGAGCCAATTCATGATCAGCCTTAATCTTAGCCTAAATATCATCTCATTCTTCAGTCAATGAAACATTGGCTTCATCCTTCTCCCTTGCAAGTCTCTCCTCTTCATCAAACTCAGTTTGTAATCTTTTAGCTTCTTCTTCATCACTCATAAGCTGATCTTTCTTACTCATTTTCTTCACAGGTTTAGGTTCTATCATTTTCCTTTTGCCTTTGTTCTGAACTTCTGCCTGTGATGGTTGTTATGAAGATCTCGTTATTGTAGGTGTACCCAGCTCAGTAATAACATTTCCTTTCCTTGGAGTTGGAATTGTAGCAGTTGTTGTTGTAGCAGCACTAACCTTTGTTGAGGCTCTGGCAGCATTAACTGGTATATTTGGCTCTTCTATAACATCCTCTTTTACCTTAGATTTTACACTTTTCAAAGCTGCAAGTGCTTGAGCCAAAGTAACTTCATCAACAGTTAAATTCATATCTTTGGCAGCAACTTCTTGTTTTGCAAACACCTCATCACCAATCACAGTACCCACATCAAACATCTCTGCATCAGCATCAATCCTCCCCTGTTTTGATGCATCCTCACCCAAACTCTCTTCATTATCAGAGAAAACTACCCTTCTAGACATACCAACTTTGTGTAACCTCTTTAGCCTATAAGTTCTTGACCTCTCTTTCTGTTCAAGCTTCTTGACCCTCCTCTTCAAACTGGCACTTTCATTTTGTTGAGTGGTCTTTGTCTTCTCCAAATCAAGAACCCTTTGTTGTAAATTGGTACATAGTTCCATCAATTCTTTTAGTTTAAGACTATCCTCATCACTTCGAAGTGTGTTGCCTCTTGCGAGCTGTGAATCATTAGAAAGTTTAGATACATTCTCAAACCTAGTTTGAGCAATAGTATCCCCTATGGTTTCTTGGCACCTGGGACCACCACCTGAAGTAGTTCCTAGGGAACTAGATTCATTAGGTATTTCCTTGGATTGGGTCTTATTTATGTTACCAATTTCCTTCTCTGCTTCTAAGGTAGAAGCAGTAGTTGCAGCCCTTACCAAATTGTCACCCAACTCCTTATGGACAGCCTCATTTGCAACATGTTCACTAGAACCACTAGGCTGAGGTACCTGAGTGTTCTTTCTTTTAGGCTTCCTAGGTTTTTGAGTCGTTTGAGGTTGAGATGTTGATGGTTGAGTAATGGTGGGTGTGTGATAGGGATCAGTTGGATTTGCAAAACCTTTACCTAATTATGCTTGGTTTTGTACCACCATTGTTGGAAATAAAGGTGTTACTCTTCCAGAAAAACCTTTTCCTACCCTTCTCATATTTTCAAAAATCTTTTTAGTATAAGTGGGTGCAACATAAATCCTCTTATAAGTTGACAGATCTTCAAGTTGTTGTTCCAAAAACACTTGTACAAACCTTGGATACATCAAAAACTTGCCAGAAAAATTATCCAAGTTCTTCATCATACTTTCAAAAATGAGTTTTGAAAAGTTGAATTTCTGATTTGTAGCCAAACAGATAACAGCAGATGTCATAGTACTACTAAATTTATTCCATGCAGTATTCTTTAGACTTAGGCATTGTAAAATAGTGTGAATCAGAAATTTCCTTTGTGGGGAGAAGAATGATTTATAGAAAGTTAGTTTTGTGAATCTTTCTCATACCCCATCAATGTCAGTTGTTCAAAAATGGTAAAATTAGGCAAACAATCAATACCATTTTCATCTGCTAGTTGAAGATCTCTTCTAACAGATGCTTTAGTGATGATTATCTTCTTGCCATCTACTAGGGCATGTAACTATGATTCCCCATTGATAGTTTTGATCTTGACAGTAGACCAGAACTGTTCGATGCAAGAAGTGTATATTATAGGATTGACAGTTAATGCATACTTTATAGGGTGTGCATTCAAAAAATCTAAAATTTGTTCAAACCCATCACATTCTGTGGGTATCTACAAACTTTAGAGTCGCCATTTGTGTTGGGTTTTGAAAATGGATGATAAAATTAAGTAGGGTTTGTAATTAGAGAGTATTTGGAAGTATGAAATCGATTAAATGATTGATTGAAATCGATTATGGAAAATATAGTGATTGAAACCCTTAATCAAAATATTTATGAAAAATACCCTCAACAGTATTAACGTTCATCTGGCAGTAGTAAGTTATGCCTAGCAGCATTAGCTTTCAACCAGCAGTAGTAAGTAACCTATCAGTAGTAACTCACCAGTAAGTTAAGACTAGCAGCATTAACTTTGAGTCACCAGTACTAACTCCAATTCCATTCCAAACAAAAAACGAAATTAAAAACGGGGAGAATACGAATTTATCGATTTCAATAAATAAATTTAATAAAAAGAGTTTTTATATAAATTTTAACCTACTGTGTTACTGTTCATGACAATCTTTAAAAATATTATAAATTTAATATTTTTGAAGTTATCTTGACCACTAATTCGTACATGTAAAGAACGAGCAAACGGGATTAAAAATGAGTAAGATACTAGTTTTTAAAGGTTACAAGAGATTCTAAATATATAAAAGTAGTTTTATAAAATTTACATAACCTATAAAAGTTACTGTTCATCAGTAGCTAAAATATTGTAAATATAATATTTTGATAGATTTTCTTAATACGAAACCATGGACTTAAGAAACATATAGAAAGGAGTTAAAACGATAAAGATACGAGGTTTATAAAACCTTGTGCACTATTTTTACTTTTATACATTATTTTATAAAACAATTAAATTAATTATATAATATCAATGCATAATCAATAAAAATATTAAATCATATATTTTTAACAAATAATACATTGATGAACAGAAATAATATTTTCTTTGCGGATACAAATACATATAACTTATTTAACAAAGTACGAATCTAATTATTATTTTAACTTTTAAAAATTAAACGAGGAACTATTAGGGGTGTGGTAAACTATATAACTCGTGATGTTTAATTTATATAAAAATACATTATACTCATTACGACCTTGCAATTAATTAGTTGCATTCAGATTGCCGAGATGAATTACTTATTTGATTTAAATAAATCAAATCATTCACTTACGTGAGTTCATAAGCCCCGCTTTTAATACTATTGCATTGATTACAACATTTGGGGTTGAGAAACTGCATTGTTTTACGATTGGACGCAAGTACACTTTTATACAAATTACGAGTTTGCCTAAGTAGCTATAACCTACTATGCCCATGAATCATGAACTATTAATCACTAGATTGTAAGCGTGAATGTTATGAATAGATCTATTTAGGATTGACATCCCCGTTCGGGTGAGTAGCGCTCAACTAAGTTCGAATTACTGAAACAAAAGAAAGTATACCATGTCGGAACAATTTGGATGTTACGGGTTGACATCTACACGGGCACATTATTTGCATTAATTTGCATACATATATGTTTAGCTTCAGTGTCATAGCTTAGTGCATTTCGTAACTACTTTTTTTGAGATATTGTAGTGTTACCTTCTTACCATTTGGAAATCTTGCGGCCCTGCTTTATACATTTATAAACCTGTGAATTCACCAACTTTATGTTGACGTTTTAAAGGCATGTATTTTCTCAGGTTTAATAAAGGTCAAGAACAAGGATACATTGGGGGTCAAACATTTGGGAATCAATTTTTGCATTGGAGATTTAAATGCATTACATTTTGGAGTATTTGTTATGTATCAAAACCGTTACATTTTCATGGGTGAACAATTTAAGCTTCGAGCTTATGTAACAAACAAGTTTATTTAATCCAATGTATCATTTTTAAATGACTCATATAGAGGTCGTTCTCATATCTTGTGCTATTGATCTATGAAGTAACACCTCTCAAACCCATATTCCGCATCGATACCATTTTGGGTGTTACAACTAACTTAAGCAGCATCAACTATTTCTTCAACAACATTTTCATTTTGCCCTGCAACAAACACCTCTTTACCATTTAAAGCATCCACACCAAACATCTCTTTGTCAGCATTATCATTAACCAGGGTAATGTCTTCATCTGCATTAATAGAATTAATCCTCCTCTCCTGTTTGGATGCATCCTCACCCAAATTTTCTTCATCACCAGAAGATTCTACCCTAGCTGTAGCTCCAACCTTTCTTAATCTTTTCAGCCTATGAGTTCTTGACCTCTTTTTCTATTCAAGCTTTTTGACCCTCCTTTTTAAACTAGCAATCTCATTAGCTTGAGTGGTCTTTGTCTTCTCCAAATCAAGAACCTTCTTTTGTAAATTGGTACATAGTTCCATCAATTCATTGAGTTTAAGTCTATCCTCATCACTTTGAAGTGTGTTACCTCTTACGAGCAGTGAATCATTGGAAAGTTTAGATACATTCTCAAACCTAGTTTGAGCAATTTGTATCCCTCATGGTTTCTTTTCTGTGGCACATGGACCACAACATGAATTATTTTCAAAGGGAAACTAGATTCATTAGGTGTTGCCTTGGATCGGGTCTTAGTTATGTTGCCACTGTCCTGCTCTAGTTCTAAGCTAGAAGCAGTAGTGGCAGCCCTCACCAAACTGTCACCCAACTCTTTATGGACAGCCTTATCTGCTACATGTGTAGTAGGACCACTAAGCTGAGGTACCTGAGTGTCCTTTCTCTTAGGCTTCTTAGGTTTTTGTGTCTTTTGAGGTTGAGATGATGATTCAATAATGGTGGGTGTTATGGGGATCAGTTGGAATTGCTGAACCTTCACCCAATTCTTCTTGATTTTGTATCGCCATTATTAGAAATAAAGGTGTTACTCTACCAGAAAAACCTTTGCCTACCCATCTCATATTTCCAAAAAATTTCTTAGTGTGAGAGGGTGCAATATAAATTCCATTATGAGTTGACATCCCATCCAGTTGCTTATCCAAAAACGCTTGTACAAACCTTGGATACATCAAAAATTTCCCATACACATTATCCAAGTTTCTAACCATACTTTTAAAAATGTATTTTGAAAAGTTAAACTTCTGGTTTGTTGCTAAGCAGATAATAGCATATGCCATAGTGCTACTAAACTCATTCCATGCATTAGTCTTTTTGACTAGACCATTGTAAAATAGTATGGGATAAGAAATTTCCATATGAAGAGAAGAATGGCCATATGAAAAAGTGAGCTTCTGTGAAATTTCTTCAGTATCCCTCCGATCAATGCAAGTTGTTCAAAAATGGTAGAGTTTGGTAAACAATCAATACGATCCTCATTTTCTAGTTTAAGATCTCTTCTCACATATGCTTCAGAGATAATTATCTTCTTGCCATTTACTAGGGCATGCAACTGTACTTTCCCATTAATAGTTTTGACCACACCAGTAGACCAGAATTGTTCAATGCAAGAGATATATATAGTAGGATTGATCGTTAGTGCATACTTTATAGGGTGTGCATTCAAAAAATCTACAATTTGTTCAAACCCTTTATTTACTGTGGGTTTAGACAAAAACGTGACCATATTGTGAGTGTCTGCAAACGTTAGATTGCCATTTGTGTTGGGTTTTTGATAATGATATAAAATTTGAGTTAGGGTTTTGTGATTAAGAGTATTTGAAAGATTGAAATGGATTGAAATGATTGATTGAAACCCTTAATCAAAAGTATTTATGAATATACCCCTCAACAACATAACTTAACCCAGCAGTAAGTAAACCCAGCAGTAGTACTTTATGCCCTTAGAACCAGCAGTAGTAAGTTATGCCTAGTAGCATTAAATTTGAGTCACCATCATTAACTCAAATTCTATTCTAAACAGTTTTTCCATCATCAATTTAACACTTTTCTTTGCTTTTCCTGCAAAATGTTAGTTTAAAATCCAAGAAAACACAAGCCATGGAAATTTTCACAATTATCATAGTATTAATTATACCTAGCAGTATTAAGTATAACTAACAGTAGTAACTCAGCAATATTAATTATAACCAGCAGTACTAATTATACTTAACAGCAGAAACTTTTAATGATATGAATAACAATACTAATTCATACAAAACTCTACAAAACATAAATAGATAAAAGACTTTAAAGATTCATCATTCCAATACTAACAATCAAATATTGAAATCTACTTACATCAAAAGCTTTTGTAAGCAAATCTGCAACATTCTTGTCAGTATGGATTTTGACCATTTGAATCAATTTCTTTTCATTGCAATCTCTAATAAAATGATTTATGATCTCTATATGCTTTGTTTTTTAATGAAAAACAGGATTTTTAATTATGCAAATAGTACTGTTATTGTCAATAAAGATCTTGGTATGTAAAAAATTATACCCATAATCAAGTAGTTGATTCTGAATCCAAAGCACTTGTCTACATCAACTTGAAGCAGCCACATACTCAGCTTCTGTTGTGGAATTTGCAACTACTGTCTGTTTCTTGCACTGCCATGATATTAATCTACATCCAAGGAATTGATAACCTCCTGTTGTAGACTTCCTATCCAAGCTTTCTCCAGCATAATCACTATCAGTGTATGCTACCAAATCAAAAGGAGAATCTTTTGGATACCAAAGGCCTAATTTTGGTTGACCTTTTAAGTATCTAAAAATCCTTTTCATAGAATAAAGATGTGAAACCTTTGGATTGACTTGGTATCTAGCACAGCCACACACTGCAAACATGATGTCAGGTCTTGAAGATGTAAGATACATCAATGAACCAATCATTGACCTATACATATGAACATCCACTTCTTCACCATTGTTCCATCCTTAGAATCAGAAGGAATTGAGTTTCCATTGGTGTTCTTGTAGTCTTGACTACTGTAACCCAAAATTCTTTAAAATTTCTACAACATATTTATCTTGACTAATAAATATGCCATCCTTCTTCTGCTGCACTTGTAATCCCAAGAAGAATGTAAGTTCTCTCATAGAACTCATTTGAAATTTCTCATGCATTAACTTCTCAAATGCAATGCATAGCTCCTTTTTTGTTGAACCAAAGATGATATTATCCACATAAACTTGGACCAGCAAAATATCACCTTTGTACCTTTTGATGAATAAGGTCTTGTCATTTTTCCCTCTTTGAAACCCATTATCCAACAGATATATTGACAAGGTTTCATACCAAGCTCTAGGAGCTTGATGTAGTCCATACAGTGCTTTTTTAACCTTGTATACTTTATCAGGAAAGTCTGGATCTTCAAATCCTGGTGGTTGACATACATACACCTCTTTTTCAATCTTCTTATAGAGAAAATCACTTTTTACATCCATTTTATACACCATAAAATCTTTAAATGAAGCATAAGCTAAAAATAGCCTAATTGCTTCAATTCTTGCAACAGGGGCAAAGACTTCATCATAGTCAGTCCCTTCTTCTTGTGTGTATCCTTGAGCAACCAATCTTGCTTTATTTCTTATCACAATTCCCCTTTCATCCTTTTTATTCCTGAAAACCCATTTAGAGCTTATAACCCTTTTTCCATTTGGTAAATCCACTAAAGTCCAAACTTCTTGTAACTTGAATTGTAGAAGCTCTTCCTGCATAGCATCTATCCAGCTTGGATCCTTCAATGTATGAATTACCTTTTTGGGTTCTTCCTGTGATAAAAAGCAAGCAAACAAGCAGTTTTGAAGGTCTTTATGGTTTGTTCTTTGTTGAATAGTACTAACAAACCCATGTTCCTCCAAATTCTTTGACATCTTTCTTGTTTGTGTAGCTGATTGCAAATCTCTAATCACTTGATCAAGATGATGATCTTTATGAATTCTTGTAGTTGGAATAGGACTGACTTGGATTGTTGTATCCGAATTGTTCATGTCAGCCACTGCACCATCATCTTTATCATCTCTTGAGAATTCAAATATGCTATAATCTTCCAAAGCAGTCATATTTGGATCAAATGGAAGTTCAATGCCTGTTTTTCCACCAACATCATTAACCTCATTTGTGGCAGTAGAATTAACATTGTTATTGCTGTTAACATTTATCATCCTTCCTCTAGATCATTAACATTCACTTGTCTTTCTGGATCTTTATCAACCTTCTTTCCATCATCACTTGAAGGTTTGGATCCATCATCATAAGAACTCTTTGGATCTTGAGAATATGGTGGATCAACAGTCTATAATGGTAGCAAAATCTAATCCTTGACAGGTTATGTCTCCTTTCTAGCTTGACCTATATTATCACTTGCTTTTATACCTGCAAAACCATTAGACTGTGTACCTGCAACAATTGGCTCATAATTCATTGTTCTTGTTAGTGCATCAATATTAAATAGCTAATCTGGTCCACTACATGCAACATTAGGTGTATTCTCACTAAACTTAATATGCAAGTTTTCTTCCACTATCCTTGTTCTACCAATGAATACTCTAAAGGCTTTACTATTCAAAGAGTATCCAACAAAGAAACCTTCATCAGCCTTACCATCAAATTTGCCTAAATGATCTATGGTATTGAGAATGGTAACAGGACACCCAAATGGTCTCATAAAACTTAAAGTTGGTGTTCTACCATGAAAAAGTTCATATGGGGTCTTGTTATGAGGCTTAAATACTAACACTCTATTTTGCACATAGGAAGCAGTTTTAACTGCTTCTGCCTAAAAAGTAGTTGGCAACTTAGAATAAGCTAGTATAGTCCTAGCAGCCTCAATTAGTATCTTATTCCTCCTCTCAGCAACTCCATTTTGTTGATGTGTTCTAGCTATACTAAATTGTCTCAAAATACCCTTCATTTCACAAAACTGATTCATTTCTCTGTTTTTGAACTCAGTTCCATTATCACATCTAATCACCTTAACCTTGTGATCTACTAGATTTTCTATCCCAGTTATAAAGGACTTAAGAATGCCACTAGTCTCATCCTTAGTAGCTAGAAAGAAAACCCATGTAAACCTACTGTAATCATCTGTGACAACTAGGCAATACATTTTCTTCATAAGGCTTTTTACAAATGTTGGACCAAATAAGTCCATATGTAACAAATGTAAAGGAAGACTGATTGAGTTCTCTGTTTTGGACTTACAAGAGGCTCTGTGCTGCTTTCCCTTTTGACAAGCAACACATGTTTGATCATTTTCAAAAAGTTTGGAAGGTAAACCTCTTACAAGATTTCCTTTAACCAATTTATTCATGGTTTTAAAATTTAAGTGACCTAACCTTCTATGCCAAAGTTTAGATTCATCAGATGTGGCTTTTGCAAAAAGGCAAGTTAAACCTCCTTTAGGAACTATGTTCTTTAAATCAACACTATACATATTGTTCTTTCTAGGAACTCTAAGTAAAACTTGACTTTCATCAATTAACTTAAAGTTTGGAGATAAAACAATACATCCAGTGTCATTAAAAAGAACACTATTCTTTTTATCACACATTTGTGAGACACTAAAGAGATTAAACTTTAACTCTCTCACAAAATACACATTTTCAAAATCTAGATTACTAGTTTTAATGGTACCTTTTCTTGTGATTTTCCCTCCTTTGGGGTTCCCTCCAAAAGCAACATATCCTCCATCTATCTCTTCATAGTCTGTAAGATAGGACATGTTCCTTGTCATGTGCCTTGAGCATCCACTATCAATTACTCCTTGATCATGTAAATCCATTTGTGGATTGCCCTGCACATTAGGTAAGAAAATCAGTTTCTTTTGGGGACCCAAGCCATCACTGACTTGGATCTGCCTTGTGCATCAACATAATCAAACTTTTTTAGGGTGATTGATGCACTGTTGTGTTTAGAAACATGGTCTAAAACTTTATGCTTTGGTTTCCAAACCCAACAAGCTGAGGCCTTAACAACATTAAAATTATTTCCCTTAACACATTAACAATTACTTTTGGCCTAGCATATTAAATTTCTTTACCTCAGACAGTATAACCCAATTATTAATATTATACGTATTTAAAAATGTTTGTGTTCTTATGAATGAGCCTCTTAACAATTGAATGTGTTGTTTTAGAAAGATATGACATTGGTCTAGCAGCATTCACTGTTGTTTTTTTAGTGAGTAGCATTAACTTGTCTAGCAGTATTAACTGATACTAAACCAGACTTCATTAGTACTTCTCTTGGAACTAAGTTCCTTTTAGTATAGGGGTGAGTCTTTTTAGAAACATTTTGAGGATTCACCCTAAGAGAATTGTTCCAAACAGGTTTTATCATCCTTTTATTTTGAAATTGTTTTTGATGGTAATTGCAATCAACTTGCAAATGATCAAAGCTTCCACACACATAACATGCCTTATTAAACATCTCAAAATTATTTCCTAGTTTTTGAGACATCATATTGTTCCAATTTCTTTGATTGCCTCTTGGACTGTGAGTGTTTTGCCTATGTTGCTCAACTTGTATAATTGTTCTCCTAGTAGTTTTTTCTTGTTGTTTAGATTTGACAAAAAAATTCTTAACAATACTAGGCCTAACTATTTTCTTTTCAATTTTAGGCTGAGACACATCCTCTTCCTCATCATCTGACACCCATTCTTTAATACATGGGGCATCATCATTCTTCCTAACTACCTTAGGCTCTTCTTCACTAGACATAGCTTTACAGTTCTCAACTACATGCTTATTAACAAACTCATCTAAACCAATAAAAGACAAGTCAGGTGTTTGGAGGTGAAAATTTCCTATGTAAGATGGTGTTAACTGCATTATAAGATTCATAGGCCTAAACCTTTCTTGCAATGTCACTATCTAACATCTCTATGAGCTTGTTTTAAACTTTTAGATGCATGTTTAAATTTATCTACATTAAGTTGAATGCCATCTTTTTCTTTTTGAACTATGTCAAGCTTTTTCCTAAGCTCTCTAATAGTTATTTCTCCTATGTGAATTTCAAATTTTAAGCCCTTAATATCTTGTAAATAAATAGACTCATTTGCTTTATAAACTTTAAGTTTTTCTTCCACTGACTCTAAAACCTATCTTAACCTAAACCAGAACTCAGATTTCTTAAATCTTGAATAGTTGATCATTTTGAGATTTAAGAGATTCAATAGTTTTCAAACAAGATTTTGAACAAATAGAATCATAAGAAATCTCTATATCGGGACTTGAAGATGAAAAGCCATGGGTGATAATTAAGGGCCCTTCGTCGCCTCATCACTCAAGTCATATCCCCCACCAAGACCATCATACATGACACCAATGCTGTGGAAAGTAGAAGTTTCTACAGGCACACATCCTTCTTTGAGCTTCTCCCGTTGTTCTTGTTGTCTTATTTCCTTGGGGAGTCTCTACCTACCCTAGCAAAATGTCCCCTCTTGTGGCAGTTGTAGCACTCCACTTTGGACTTATCAAAACCAATAGTCTCATTGCCATTAACAGTAAGCTTCCTTCCTGTATTCTTCAAAAACCTTCTTGCCCTCATAGTTAACATGGCCATTTGCCATCTCAAATCCATCTCTTCTATGTCATCTGGATGGATTTGTTGCAAGTCCTCATGTACAAGTTGAGGACTATTTGGTTGACTAGCAAAGAATGCACAAATAACAGCATCACTCAAGTTATCAATATTTGTAGAGTAAGCATCATTAACTTGAGTGCTAGCAGTAGAAACTCCATGAGCAGTATTAACTGCTCCATTAGTGCTGCTAGTGTTGTTATTTGAAGAGGACACAAAAGCCATGTTCTGTATCTAAACTTAAGCTAGACATCCTTTAACTCTGTTTCATACACCTTGAGGTTGTTATAGAGATCATACATGCTCATTGTATCCAAAATCAGCTTTCATTCCTCCACACAAACAGCATTGTGTTTTCCATCAGGTGCTAACTTCTAATAACTTTTGATTAACATCTTCTTGTGAAAGCTTTTCATCCAAAAGCTCCAACTGACTCACAAGCTTTTTGAAGCCTATCATGTCTTGCTTAAAGTGTCGCCTTGGAAAGGTGTGGGTACGACTTGGAAAATGCAATAACCACCTAGTCTGTTTGACCCTTTGAGATCAACTGAGAGGATCGGTCTATTGGACTATCGACTAAGACTACCTTAAGAGCTAAATGGTGTTCATGACACGTTCTACGTGTCAATCCTCAAGAAATGTTTGGCCGACCCAACTCTACAGATACATTTAGAGGAAATCCAAGTTGATTCTAAGTTGAACTTTATGGAAGAGCTTGTAGAAATCCTAGAGCGTGAAATCAAGAAGCTGAAGCAGAGTAGAATTCCTATCGTTAAGGTTTGATGGAATTCGAAAGGAGGGCCTGAATTTACTTGGGAACGTGAGGATCATATGAAACTCAAATACCCATATCTCTTTAGATCTATAAATTAGTTGAATTTCATCAGGGGCGAAATTTCTTTGCAAATTTCTAGACAGTTAATGTTTGTTCAAGTTCTCTGTTTTAATTGAAATTGACTTTTAACTGTTTCATTCAGAACAGTGACCGAGTTGTACATGGCAGTCCAATTTTTATTTTTATTCTAATCATTTTAGTATTCTAATTAATCTATAATGACCTTCTTTAAATGCTTATATCCATATTCAATTTCCCAGGAGGTTTCCCCGCAAACCGCTCAAATTGTCAAACAATATTAAACGCGTTTCGGCACGTCTTCATGTCCGTATGGGACTTCATAAATGTTTATGGCTATAAGACTTATTTCTTAAATTATCTAGTGACTAAGGAAACTATATTGTTAACATTGCTAAAATAGCTAGAACTTTCGGGTCACAGTTTTAAAACACGAAAAAAGCACGTAGATTGACCCAACCAAGAGAACAAAACACCAAAAACCATCCTATGTATGCCAACATACCAGTCTACCACAAGCATGCCATCAAGGGCCCCCGTTTAAGGGCTTTGTCTCATGGCATGCATATTCCATTTTGTCTTATATCATTACAAAAAACACACAATTTACACAAAATCCCACTCACTAAAAACTTTTCTTCTCTTTCTTATTCATGTTCCGTTCGGACCTCACAAACCCACCAAGACATATCAATTTTTCCATTTTAGGTCTAAAATTTATCCGGGATGATTCCCATGGTGTTTGGGTACATAAAAACAACATAAAGGTTGTTTATCTAATCTTTAATCCTCTTCAAAACCCTCTTGTAAGTCATCATCCTTTTAAATATTTTTGTACTTTTGAAAAGCCTAATGGATAGGCATAAAGGATGCTGATTAGCAATGTTGTTATTGAGGAAAAGAAGAATAACGAATCAGAAAGATATTCTGGGGAGTGCACAAAATAACTCAGTATGAATTACAGGCGGGAGTGATGTACTTCAGTGCGGTATGGGGAGGATGGGGGGTATATGCTAGTCAGGTATTTGTATTTGTAGTGGAGTGATGAGGTGGGGGTTGAATCACTTAGCTGCAATAGTCTCAAACTATGTCAGAGTTCTTTAGAAACCACTATGTAGTACATATAACATCAAGCAGAACTTACACATACAATATTACTCAGGTGAGATCTTTGAGTTGATCCTTATGATATCATTATCTGTTAGTCATCGACGTTACTGAACATAGCTTACGAATCCCATATTTCTGAGCTTAAAATCTACCAGCTGCACCGCTTTACATAGCTCCATTTAGGCTGATCATAATTTCGATATATGCTACTTCAGTTGTTCTCTACAGATAAAATTATCGACAGGCTCTGTAAAAAGCAAAATCATTTTTTACATCATTAGCATGTATCATTGTCTTGGTATCTCGAGAATACTCTTTCAACAACTATGAGAATGAGATGTGCATGAATTTTATAGCTTATTTGGTAGTTTATTTCAAGCCTAACAAAGTACTATGTTAGGAGGGCGCGGTATTAGCTAAATTATTATAAGCTAAATATATTGTTTTTTGGGCTTATTAGGCATTTGCCCAAAAAGGGTAAAATATGTTGTGGGCTTATTTTACACCTTTTTGTGGTTCAGCTTATTTTTCATAGCTTTTTGGTTGACTTATTTAAATACTAGAAATGCTTATTCACATTATTTTATAATTTGTTGTTTATTTTGGACTTGTATAAATTTACGAAAGTGTTTGTTTGGGCTTATACATGTCGCGGCCCAAACCAAGGCCCAATAAGCTTCGGCTTATTTTTTGGGCTTTTTGTTTGGCTTATTTTCTACTTATTCCTAGCGCTTATTTAAATTGATATTGGGTTATTGATATTATCGGACTTTCGTTAATTGGAAATTGGGCAAAATATGGACTAAGAACTAAAATGGGTGATTTTGGGCTAATATTGGGCCTTAAGGCCCAATAAGTGAAAAACTAGTGAACTTGAGTATTTAAAACAGATTTTTGAAACGATTTATACTTATATATACTAGAATAGTTAAGATAGACTTTTGGAAAGCATGTTGTGATAAAACGCCACAAAAACGTAGATTTTGGCATTTTGTCAAAAGTTGTAATTTGAGGAAGTGTTTGAAAATAAGGTTTAAAACCTTGGAAAGCTTGCATAAACGAACGGGATGCATATTCAACAAAGGCTTGTTTGGGATTTTCCATGCATTACTGAGTGTCGTGGGGACCACTGCAGATCTCACATGAAGAAGTAATTTTGTTCACTTGAGTAGGTTGCATCGGAGCAAGATGAGCTTCCATCAAGCGTTAGACTTGATTTTCGAGCTCGATGAGGCGGCGGTCGGATGTACTCAGGACATCTTGAGGCAAAGAGATTTCCTTGACCCGCTTAGCGAAATCCCTTGGGTCGTTCCAACTTTCATTGTCATAAAGGGCGAGATCCTCTAATAATGCCTAGGATTCTTTGGCATTTCTGTCACAGAGTTTGCCACCGTCCGATTGGTCAAAAATTCATCTTGTAACAAGATTGACATGGTCTTAAAAGATTTGAACTTGGAGCCAAAGATCGATGCCATGATGAGGGACTTTTAGAGTAAGTCCTTAAAACGATTCCAAGCATCAAGTGATAGATACCTCATTGATGTTTGTTGAACAATCAGATAGTCATTGCCGGAGTTTTACTGTCCTTCTCCGAGAAAGAATTGAGCAAGGAAACGAGTAGTAAGATCCTCCCATGTGGTGATGGATCCTGTTGGAAGACGTTCAAGCCAGTTGCTAGCTTGATCGCGAAGGGAAAATTAAAATAAAAGCAGGTACGTTCTTTCCCTGTTTTTACTGTCAAGGTCAAGTTAGTCCACAAGTTTTAAGAAATCCTTGATGTGTTGGTTTGGATCCTCGAACCGAAGTCCATGGAATGAGTATCCATTTTGCACTAACCGGATGGTGTTAGATCGAAGAGGTACCACATTGTTCCCTACGGGGAGCTCAATGGTATTCATGTTGCCTTCATGGCTAGGTTTGGAGTAATCTCCAAGAGTACAGATAAGATTCGCGTCTCCCATGGTGGTTTACGAGAATGGATTACGAAATACACAAAGAAAAGATAGACTACGATAAAGCTAATATAACAAAAATAAAATCTCACTTGAAAGGATTCAAGCGAGTATAACTAAGTTAAACAATGATCAAAACCTAACTATTCCCCACGCAGTTGCACCAAAAACTTGATGTGGGGGCTGTGAAGACTTCACAGGAAGTTTTATAATCCCCTAGGCAGTGTACCTAATCGTTGTACTGTAGTATAGGCAAGACTCGGGGGTTGTTATCGTTCTCTAAGGGAATAGGTTGGGAAGGCTCGAACACGGTCTAACAGAATTCTAAGCGGTTGAGAGAAGATTCTTTTTGTGTTTTTATATATATAAGAAAGCAAGTAAATATCATGGGTTTGAGAGGTTGGTTTGATTAACTAATTAAACTAAATATAATCTATGATACTTGTGATAACTTTATGATAAAAAGATGTATTTACCTAAACATGCACTACTCCTTAGATTGCTTCTCCTATATTTGTTGCCTTGTCACACTTGTGATGATCTGTGAAGTATTTCCTAGGGTCATGAACGGATTACATGAACCCTCCATCTATTTAATATTTCGTTAGGGCAATGCACAAGTAAGGTAGTATGAAGACTATTTGATGTGTCGTTGTATGGTTGTAATTTATGTTTCAAGTTTTAAATTTATATTTTGCCGACTTAACCAAAAACAACACTTTAACATGCAGTATACCCGGTCGATGAGAGTTTCATGGTAAGTAGGGTGTCGATCACTAAGAGCGAGAAACAATCTTTCAATTTATTAATATTTTGGTTATCTAAACTAACTTAATTCTATTCTATGCTAAACCTATGCTAAACCTATGTTAATCCTAAATCTAATGGATAAGGGGATTTTCAGCCTGAGAGACTGGCACGGGTTTTGTGGTGACTAAAATCAACTTTAGATACTAAAACACACGCAAGAAAATTGACAGAAGATAAAAGAGGGGTCTAGCCAAATATAAAAAAACTGTATTAACCATTATTAATCCAATCAGAATGTTGGTTTGTTTATTTAGTGCAATGATTACTTATCTCGAGGAGGCATATCATTCTTACAACTTAGGTGGTACTTCTTCCTAAGACCTAGATACGATGAAGTCTGTCACAATTAAACGTATTTGCATAAAGCATCCTTATTTGCTGATTATAATCTATCTTAGGGATTAAAGCAATAGTTATCTTGTTAAACCCTAGCTCATAGAGACTTTACCCACTTACTGCTTAAAGGCAATTCATACACTAGTAGTCCACTAACCAAGTCTTTACCAATTAATCGAGAACGTACATGTTGATCCCAAGGGTCACCTGCCAGTCTAACTAAGCTCACAATCTAAGGGAAAAGATAGGTTATTATTCATGATCTTATTGGTCTAGATGTATAAATCACTATATAGAGAGCCATCCCAACATCTAGATTACTTGGTTCGTATCACTAGATCCAGTTGAATGATAGGTCACATAAAAAAGCACGTAAACAAGTATAAACTGATAAACATAAACAAGCAATCAACGATAAATTAAGCAATCGAGATAAACAAACCAAATATTCAGATCTTCATAATAATGGCTAATACCCAAAGGTATTAGCCTTCAAACATCATAATCAATACAAGAGTAAAAATTTAGCCAAGGTAAAGTAACCGAGTTAACGAATGGTACCAAAAACTGAACGATTACAAGAGTATAGGAGATTACAAGTTGTTTCATATGGAATTAATTACGTTGCATGACCTCTTCTGCTCTTCTTCTCTTCTGAAAATCGACTTTTATGGTTTAGGTATCGAAAATATGATTTAGCACACTGAAAACCCGTTTTTAGGTTTTCTATTTATAAGGTCTGGAATTTGGTCAATACAGCGTATCGAAAGTCTTCAATGAGGCGTATTGAGGTTTCTTGGAGTAGGGACCACGTTCAATATCTTCCAGAATATTTTATTTCCATAAATTGAATATGGCGTATTAGTCTTCTCTGGATACGGCGTATTGATCCTTGATCCTTTGTGGTCTTTAGTGAAGTGCAGGCACAGACACACTGTATCTTCCTTGATGGATACGACATATTGGATGTCAGAATAGTAATCTTCAAATGTATTCGTTTAAGCTCCAGAATGCGTGTGTTTTTGCTAATCGGAAGGTCAAGATTAAACAAGTGTTAGATCTAAATTACTATCACTTTTGTATAGGTCCATTTACATGAAGTTTCCTTGGTTTTTATATCCTATCAGAAACATGCATATGTTTCATGCTCAATTTTGATATAGAAGTTAAAGTGATGAATAATGATCAACAGGCACGACTAACACTAAGACTCCATAGACTAACATTGGCCGGAAATAAGTACACACGTCTCCATAAAAAGGGACATTTGAACCACAAGTAATGTCCTTTAAGAATGACTACCTGGAAGAGGAACAATACCCATTCATTTATGTCGTTAGCATTCATAATGTTTATGTAATTTGTTTTAATTTGTTACTTTTTGTTTAGGAACTGAATGAGAGGCCTGTTTGTGTTAGTTTGGCTTTAAAAGAAGGTTTTAATTTGTTACTTTTTGTTCAGGAACTGAATGAGAGGCATGTTCGTGTTAGTTTGGCTACTGCGCGTGTTACTCGCACTGAGTTGGGATGTATCTCTAGGAAGAAGAGACTTATTAGGTGCGAGCTTGAGTGGCTTGAACCAGAATATACCAGCCCCAAACAACACGCTCTAAACACTTCTAACAAAATTCAGGATTCGTAACGCTTTCAGGTAATCTTTGAAGTTGGACAATGAACATAAAAATAATTTTCAAGAACAACTTTACTAAATAAGAATGAATTTGTGTGTTACAGGAAGCTACATCATTAGAAATATACGGTGAGGATGAGTATATTCCGGTGACGGTTGTTAATAGCGGAATGCGTGATTCTGAGTAGCCGTTGATCAAGACTAATTCTAAGGTTGATACATGCTATGGACACGGGAAGAGAAGGAGATAGCTATTGTAACTCACAGTGGATTTTTGTTTCATACACCGGCTACATTTGGCAATAACTGCCACCCATTAGTGAGGAAATAAATTAACAACACGTTCCATTAAATTGAATATCTTCATTTTTCTTCTTTTAAAGCGAGTTCTTTTAGATTGAAGTTGACAAGTTAGTTTTTTCAACTGATTTAACTTTAAATCGGTAAACTTAATATGCAGTTTCGCAAATTGTGAGCTCCGTTCCATGGTGATTGTTGATAAAAGTTTAATATTCACTTCATTTATCGTGTATTTTTTCCCGTGTTCTGGATTTTTTGAATCAACATGTGTTCGTTCTACCAGCATGTTAGGAACAGGTACTTCTACAACTGATTATCCAGGAAGGATTCCTCCCGGGCGAGATATCCAAAGTGCCACCGTTGATGAAAAGCTTGCAAATGACATGTTTGTTTCTGGGTTCACGTGATCAAGATAAGTTCTTCAATCTACTATTAAATGGCGGTTAGTTCATTTACAGTATGATTCATGAAAGAGAATAGAAATCAAGGTTTGCGGAAGCTTGAACACTTATGAATCTTTCATAACTTCATAACAAGTGTAGATCCGTGTCTGACATTCGGTTATTAACTTGACATACTGGAACTGGAATCTCCATCTCCATCTTTAAAGATCTTGTAATGAAAAACAGTTATCAAATAAAGAAAAAAATTGATTTGAAAAAATCATCTAAAGTGTTAATTATGTAAAGTATTTTGTAACACTCAAGTTTATCGATAGTTTTTTTGATTGGTTGTCAAATGTCAATAACCGTCATTCTTATCTGGAACGCGCTAGAGATGATTCACGTCGAATTGCACCATCGTTTCTATCCCCATTGACACAAGTTATGATTCTTTGTAGAATCGCACAAGCCACCTCCTAGAGCTTTGTTTTATGATGATGGCTCTAGCAGGATTTCCATCTTCATTGTGAAAACTTTGTAATCACATCGGAGTAAATGTTTTGACAATATCATACTGATAATGCGTAGGACCTCTTAAGAACCCTCAGGTTTACCACACATGTGAAAGACAAGATAATTGAAAATGTGTCCTAACGAGATTAATTGATGATCTCTTGGCTCTAGACTCGAAAGTGTGCTTTGATATTAGTGATCGGAGGCTGGAGCTGACTGCCACCTTTTCAAGAATTAAAAGGCTAAAAGAAAAAATTATATTTTACTTAATTTTTCCCGTCCAAAAGTGTCGCTAAAAAGGTGTCGACCGAAATAATTTTTACCCTATTACCAAAATTTGAATTTGACGTAAAAATAAGTTAAAAATGCTATAGAAAAAAGATTACAAATTACTTAAATTTTTCGCCAAAAATTGTTGCTAAAAGGGGTGTCGTCTGGATACTCGCCGCCAAGATCTTACTAGGCTGAGTATATTCCGGTGACGGTTGTTAATAGCGGAATGCGTGATTCTGAGTAGCCGTTGATCAAGACTAATTCTAAGGTTGATACATGCTATGGACACGGGAAGAGAAGGAGATAGCTATTGTAACTCACAGTGGATTTTTGTTTCATACACCGGCTACATTTGGCAATAACTGCCACCCATTAGTGAGGAAATAAATTAAGTCACTCGAACAACGGGCTGATGCTATGGGACTTCAATTATACCGAAACTTAGGGATTCTAATGCGAAACTGACACTGAACCTTAGAAGTAAGAGATTATCATTAAATGTACCATTACAAGTATATGTTTTTGCACTTTATAGCAAAAGTTTTATGAACCGAACCCGCCCATCGGGTAAACCAATTTGAAACTGTAATGACATGATATTAAGCAGACCAAAACAGACCAACGCGGACCTAACAAAACACTTTAATATTGAATGGACACAAATACACACACCCAGAAATAATTGAACAATTTAGATCCATTCAACCCAAATAGACTCGACACTCGCAGTTATTAAGCCAAACACACACACACCTCTTATCTAAACAAATTTTCAAAGCAAACCCGCCCGTCGGGCGGGTTATGTAACTAGTATATAAATATATATATAAAAAAATATATTTATATGAATTCGGTTTTCGGTTCGGAGTGCCAAACCCATATCCAACCCGAGAACCGAATTAGTAGTTCGGTTCGGTTTTGGCGAATTCGGTTAGGTTATTAGTTCGGTTCGATTATTTTCGGTTTCGGTTTTCGGTTTATTCGGAAGTTCATCATATACAGGTATCTGGGCTGGATATTCTATTAGGCTTTCTACATGGCTTCATCATATACCGTTATCTGGGCTGGATTGAAACTTCATTTGCTTCTGTAAGTAGGCTTTTAGTCCATGAAAAACAATTTGGGCTTCTAACTCATTCATCAGGCTTGTTTTCTTATTATATGCTCCGATCCGAGGAGGCATAACGATCGGTTATGATCGGACCGAGGATCGAATATGAGGTAAATTGGTAAAATATGAACCGAGGACCGAACCGAAATAGGTTTGGTTCAGTCCGGTTCGAGTCAGTTTGTCGGTTCGGTCCGGTCTGTGATCTG
>BQNB010068562.1:0-33802 GCA_026074375.1 Tanacetum coccineum | reverse complement strand
GTCAACCACATTCTTAATTCATCTTTTTCTTCCTCATAATCACCTGTTTCTTTCTCTTTCTTTTGTCTCTTTGTGGTGTCTTGACCTTGTTTGTCACTTGCTCTTCTTCTAATTCCAATAGCTTTCTTTTCAATCAACATTGGCTCAGGATTCACATCTTCTTCTTCAACCTTCTCCTCTTCTACTATTTTTGAAGTCTCTCTTTCACTTGGTTTAAAAGAATCTTTTCCAACTTCAGACCCTATAGGAATAAAAGTATTGACATGATCCCATACCCTTTCAAAAATTGGTCTGATGTCATTATAACTCATTTTCTTGAAGTAGATCTCCTTGTAGCCTCCTTGATTCTTCAAGTATGTAATCATATTCCTTCTTGCTTGGCTATTGACACATGTTTATTCTTCAAAGCATGATATCTTATTACATTTGGATCATTCCAGTCAATTCCCTGAGTTTGAGTAGGTTGAATTGGAACATCTTGTCTTTGATCAAGTTGTCTTTGCAATTCCCTAGCTGCTTCCAGATTTAGTCTTTCTTCTGCTTCTTCTTGCAAAGCTCTTGCTTCTTGTTCTGCATTAAACATGATTCTTTCTTCTTCTTCCAACTTCCTAGCTAACTCCTCATCCATACTCAACTGCACTTGAGTTCTTTTCTTAACCTTCTTTGGAGTAGCAGGTTCTTCCATTATGGCCTTTCCTTTATCATTGGCACTCCTTCTTGTATACACATGAGGTACAGCAGTACTAACCTTTGGAGGACTGGCAGTACTAACTTGTATGTTAGCAGTACTAATCTCTATCTCACCTTTCTCACCACTTCCATGTTCTTTATTGATTTCAGTGGGAGTCTCTTCTTGTACAAGTACTCCAGTTTCATCGTTGGGCTTCTTATGAACTTTCTCTTCCTGTGGAATCCAATAAATACCTTCATCTTGTACTAGTGAAACCGTTGGATCTTCATCAATTTGAGAAATCTTCCTCCCCTGTTTGGAAGAATCTTCTGCAATCTCTTCATCATCAGAAAGAACAATCTTTACCTTTCTCCTTGCCTTGCTAGACTTCAGCTTGGACTCTAGTTTCTTTACTCTAAGTACTAACTTGATGAGAGTAGTACTATACGTCTTCTTTGTCTGCAGCAAGTCCTTATCCAATCCATCAATCCTGTCATTCAATTTGGTAACCAAAACCATCAAATCATGTTGTTACACACTACCCTCAGCACTTCCATGTGAGTGAACAGCATGGAGAGGTGAATCATTGGGCATAGAAGCAGTCTCCTCTGCCTCATGGGTGGGTTGAATTGGTTCTGGTGAAAGGGATGGTGGAGTGCGTTGTGGAGATAATGATGGTGAAGATGTGATCCTTAAGGGTGATTGCTGTTGTTCTTCATCTGGTGCTTGTACCAACATATTCTTAAACAATGGTGTCACTACCCTTGAATACCCTTTAGAGGCTCTCCTCATATTACTAAACAGTTTACTTGTAAGAATAGGAGTGGGATAAGTTCTAGTATGAGGTAAGAGTAACCTTTCTTGTTTGTTAAGAAGAAGTTGAATAAACCTGAGATACAATAAGAATTTTTGTGGGCTATCCAAGTTCTTAACCATAGCTTCAAAGATGAATTTGGAAAAGTTAAACCTCCTGCTTGTAGCTAGACAAATGAGTGCTGTAGCAATGTTGCTACTGAATTGATCCCATGCAGTCTTCTTGGAGCTCAAACAATGTAGAATTGTGTGGATAAATAACTTCCACTGGGGTGAAAAATGTCCTTTAAAGAATGTAAGGCTTTCAGAATTAGTCACATACCCCATATGAGCTAAGTGCTCAAATATTTCTTCATTGGAGAGTGAAGAAATGCCTTCTGCATCTTCTAACTTCAAATGTCTTCTCAAAGAATCTTCAGTTATGAGCTTTTCATGTCCATCAATAGTTGCAGAAATAGCTTGAAGTCCTTCCTCAGTAGTGCTCAAAATGGCTGTTTCCCAAAATTGTTCAATAAGAGACACCAAAATAATGGGATTTTCAGTAAGAGCATAGTAGATATGGCTTGAAGTAAGAAAATCTATGATTTCATCAAAACCGCGCACTGCTTCAATATAACCCAAATAAGAGACCATATTATGCTCGTCACAAAATTCCAACTAAGGACATTTGAATGAATGAGAAGATGAGTAAAAAAATGGGATTATTTCGTGTGATATAAGTGTAATGGTCAAAGTAAAGATGGAGTTAATTATAGTGAGTTTAAAAGAGTATGCTTTTCACAACTGTAAAAGAGTGTACTTATCTTGAAGAAATTCATTTTAATGATATAGATAAATCAATCCAGAAGTTATAATTAGTCAAACCCTAAAGCTATAGATGTCTGCAGAAATATCTCAACGGCTCTTTGATTGAGGAAAATCTGTTAGGACTCAAACAGTACTAACGGTCACCTAGCAGTACTAAGTTTGGTCTATCAGTACTAATGCTAAGCCTAACAGTACTAACTTCATCCAGCAGTAGTAATACTTGCCTAGCAGTATTAACTTAACACTGACAGTACTAAGTGTTATACCAAGCAGTATTAACTCCAAACTTGATCCATTATAGATATTCAGCACCAATGTAGACTCTCATATACTCTCTTTCTGTTTTTAAACTCACAAAATATCTCTCAATTCTTTTTCTCACCAAACACTCATTTCTGTTTATCACACACAACTCTCTTTCTGTTTTTGAACTCACCAAATCTCTCTATTCTTTTTCCTCACAATGTAGACAATTTGGATACAGTTTGCCATCAATTCCATAAGTTCCAAACTGTCCTCCCCACTTCCAAGTGTGTAACCTCTTGAGAGAGGTGGATCATTGGACTGTTTTATAGTTTTTGGCAAACTACCAGCCATAAACGGATTTGGGAAGTCTTTACCAATGCCGTTTGCTTTGGACTAGCCAATGCTTTATTGCAATAACATGGTGCATTGATAACCATATAGTTTTTGGTAAACTATCAACCATCAACGGATTTGAGAAGTCTTTACCAAAACCGTTTGCTTTGGACTAGCCAGTTCTTGAAGTCTGTTAGACATGGTGAACTGATGACCATTTGTCGTGTGGTGATTAAACCAACACTGAAGGAACATCCTATCATTGAATTCCTCCCTTCAAAGAAAGCTTCTAGCAGTATTAATTCTGGTATTAGCAGTACAAAGTTTCTGCAGCAATATGAACTAAGCTTAGTACCACATCTAACCTTGAATCCTTATGCCAAAGAGTATAGTGAACCTTAAATGAGCATCATAGCCATTTCCTATTCTTGGAATTCATCTACAAATTATACAACAATTTTCTTGCCTCCCCTTAATTATGGTTATAAATTTAACATCCCAATGCTAACCACCAAAAAGTTAAATCTTGTGACATCAAATCCTTTGGTGAGAAGGTATAACACCCTGTGTTTTCAAGTCATTGACGACGTCGATAAATCTACTATTTATCTTTTGTATTGTACGCGTTTATTTTAAATCATAAACGTTAAGTTAAATCGCGTACGGCCAAAAATTAAGCGTTTCAAATGTAAACGGCAGTCAATCCATCAAACATTTACATCAAGCAAGTATTAAATTAATTATTTTGATAATAATTATAGGTCTTTGTTCATTTTTATTTTTTTTTGTATACTAAGAATTGCTACTTTTCGCGATAAAATACGTTTAAAGGATACCCAGAACCAACCAAAACTTTTTCTACGCTTTCAACAAATAACCACTTTTATATACCCATTACATAAAAATTACACAATATTACTACTACATACATACATTATTGGCAGGGATATGGGTTAGAGATAACGAAAGAAATATTCAAGTTGAGAACATACTCCTTTTTTCATGAGATGTTCTCAACTATTAGGGGACACTTAGATCATTTTGATGCAAGACTTCTATCATCCTTGACCAAAGACTTCCTGATTTGCTCACTTATGTCTTGGACTTCATTTCACCATTGGACTAGCCTATTGCATATAATACTTGCACTCTTGATAGGAAAACACACAACACTTCAACACTTAGCAAAAAGATCAACTTTTCCTTCCTTTTCTTCCTTAGGGCCACGGCAAAACATACACCGCTCTTTTAAGCTAATCCATACTTGAATTTTCTAAGAGCATACACACTTATCCAAACATTGTTCCTAAGATATACTAAGGTATTTTCAAGCCTTGGTTAACCATTTGCAAGTGTTGAAGGCAATAAATCAAGATTACGGTTTATTTGGGAAATTAGGGTTTCATATTGTGCAAGCTTGGGTTAAAAGTCGAAACAAGGGTTTAGCACATATTTCTCATCATCATCATTCATCACTAAGGTACCTAAAGACCTAATCTTTTCATTTCATGATTTTATATAGTATAATATGTTTGATATAGAAAAATCCACCATTTAAGACTTTTGAACATGGTAAAAGGGGATTTTTTCTGGGTGTGATTAGTCTTTTTGTACACTTTTTCATATGAAATTAATTGATAATATCATGTTAAAGATAGATCTATAAGTGTTTATAATCCCATGTTGGTTAAGTGTAAAAATGATTATGTAGCAAATAGGGTTATATAAGTTTTACTTAATATGTTACACGTAAATAGTAATGCAAATGACATTTTAAACTTGTTTATGGACTTTTAGTGATGGATATATGAACACTAAAATAAAGGTTATAATGTGAACATAAGTGATGAGCAACGTTGGGTTAAGCTTAAAAGTGTTAATGAAAGACTAGGTATTTTAATGATTTACATGAAAAGCTTCAAAGTAAATGTGTATAATCAACTTGATAAACTTGTTAATCTTGGTAATTTGGACATATGAGGACAATTATTGACTAATGGACTTTATTATATGTAGGACATATAATATATATATAGTATAAAAGACTTATGGTAAAATACAAAGTTGAAAGTTATAGAAACAAAGTTTGCACAGGGAATCAAAGACAGACATCCTAACTTTTGTATTTAAGTCGACATACAACCTACCACTTTATATTTTTTATAAAAAAAAAATAAGTACGTCTCAGACGATTCCAAAAGCTAAGAAACTTGCAAAACGGATAAATATACGAAAAAGTTATACGGTAAAAACAAGTTTATACGAATAAATAACGATTATAAAAGAATTTTTATAAAACAATTTATCAAAATTATATAAAACAGCAAGTTTAGTGTTTTTAACAGATTACACATATTTTTAGGATTCCAAATTGATAAGAAACGAAAATTTTCAGTTAATAACGAATGAGTTATGAATTTCGCGAGTTTACGACAATTAATATTTTTAGAAAACTATTTTTATAAAAGTAAATGTCAAATTTTGATGTGAACAGTAAAAGTTTCTGTTCACCAATAGGTTCAAAATTTGAAAATGTCAAATTTTGATAACTCGACTTAATACGAAAACGTGAGCGCAAGAAACACCTCAAACGGACTCGAAACGCGAAAGTTACGTCAATTTTACTACAACGGGAAATATAAACGTTTTAACTTATTAAACACAATTTTTCCAAAACACTTAGATGGTGATTAGCTATATAGAATTATGCATGGTAGTAATTACCGAATGTGATTAGTACTTATACGACCTTAATTTAAATAGGTTGCACCTGACGATTTGCGTGGCGCATTATCTGTGATATACTTGATATTCGCTCACTAAAGGTGAGTTCATAGCCCCACGTTTTACATGCTTTTGTTTTATAAGTTTTTGGGGTGAGAAACATGCAATGTTTTATAACTGGACATAAGTGGTTAAGTTTCATATTATGATTACGTGTTGCCTAAGTAGCGATAACCCTATTTGAGTCCATTATCATGAACTGTCAGTTACTGGATTGTGAGCGCGAATGTTATGAATAGATCTATTGGGATTGACATCCCCGTTTGGGTGATTAGCTATAACTGGGCAAACGAACATATACCATGTCGAACGTAGGATGTTGCGGGTTAGAACATCATCACGGGCAATGTAGGCCATTTATATGATATTCATTTATGCCGAGCTTCAGTGTCATGAGCTTAGGGCAACGTAATTACATTTATATGATGTCTGCATCTGTTGCATTATAATACACTTCGGGTATCTTGGGTATAAAAATAAAATGTGCAATGATAATAATTACCCTCTAAATAATCATATAACACTTGCTTGATGTAAACATTTAATTGTTTAATGCCCATTTACATTGAATGATCATTTTTAGTTTACGCGATTTAGCTTAACGATTACGATTTAAAAGCAAACGCGTAAAACCTTAAAAATAAATTGTGAATTACATAACGTCGTACAATGAACTAAAACACGAGGTGTTATATTCGGGCTATTTGTATCAAACATTTGTTAAATCCAATGTATCAGTTTTAAAATGACTTTTTGGTCGTTCTATATATATCTTGTGTTATTGATCTGAGAAGTAACACGCCCCGGACCCTTATTCCGCACCCAATTTGGGGGTGTTACAGATTGGTATCAGAGCCAAGGTTATAGAGAACCAGGTCAAATATTTTTGCTGGACAATAACCGTTTTCAAACATCGAATTCATACAAAGGGGTTTTACACGGGACATACATATGAGCATACATTCATGCATACACTACTTGTTGCATTAGTTGGTTGGACTAGATGCATTCATAATTGATATACATGTTATGATATAAATGTATATTACTTTAAGAGTCTTATATTAAATACTAATATAAGCTATTTTAAATTTTTAGATTCAGTCATGTCAGATTCGGATGAATAGGGGGTTATATACACAGAGGTTTCTAGCCCATTTGAGGGTTTATCAGGCATAGGATCACCGAGAGCCGATGATCACGAGTACCTTGAGCTGCCTTGGATGCCATAGGACCCATACGTGGAGGCCGCTCTTCAGGTCTCACCCTCTCCAGATTACGTGCCTGGCCCTGAGGAGCCAGAGTAGGCACCACCTTCGCCAGATCATGTTCCAGGCCCAGAGCCTGCTAATGATGAGATTGTTGTTGAGGATCAGCCGTATGCTAAGGGTGCCTCACCCACTGCTCAGTCACCTGACTATGTCCCAGAGTCCGATCCTGAGGCAGACCCGGAGGAGGATGACGATGAGGACCCCGAGGAGGATCCTGTTGACTATCCTGCTGATGGAGGAGATGACGGAGACGATGAGGATGAGCCCTCAGAGGAGGATGAGGATGATGATGTTGACATAGAGGCTGATGAGGATGAGGAGGAGGAGGAGCACCCAGCTCCTGCCGACTCCGTAGTTGTTGCTTTACCAGCTACGGATCAGGCCCCATCTGCGGAGGAGACAGAGCCGTTCGAGACTGATGAGTCTGCGGCCACACCACCACCACACCCTGCATATCGTGTGACAGCTAGGATTTCTATTCCAGCTCCAGTACCTACACCAGTATGGTCTGATGCAGAGGTTGCCAGACTTCTCGCTATATCTACTCCACCATCATCACCGCTCTCCCCATGGTCTTCACCACTTCCCCAGATACCTTCTCCACCCCCAGATACCTTCTCCACCACTACCCCCGCTACCATCTCCATCACTACCACTATCACCACCCTCACCTATGTTATCTCCAGCACCACCTCCTAGCTCTATTCGTTCATTGGGCTATCGATCTGCTATGATCCGGCTGAGAGCCGAGGCCGCATCTACTTCCCATTCACTACCATTACCACCACCCTTCATACTCTCCTACACTAGACCAGCTGCACCATCATCAGGGACACCACCCTTGCATTTACTCTCTACTAACCGTAGAGAGGACATACTCGAGGTTACCTTACTACCTTGGCAGAGGTTAGGTATCGCTCTTGGTCCTAGATACGAGGTAGGAGAGAGCTCATCTGCTGCTGCTGCTAGACCGGCTGGAGGTCTTAGGGCAGACTATGGCTTTGTAGCTACCATGGATAGGGAGATCAGGCATGATCCGGAGGGAGAGGTTGGATACGGGATCACCGACTCGTGGGATGAGATAGTTAAGACCCTGCAGGGGGCACCAGTTAGTACTGACACGGAGTTGGGTCGACATATGACATCATTTGAGACTAGGGTTAGGCAAGACACGGATGAGATTTATACGAGGTTAGACGATGAGCAGAGTCAGAGACAACTATTGGCTGGTCGGCTCGATATGTTGTTTAGAGACAGACGATCACATGCATATACACGTCATCTGATGGAGACAGAGGCTAGATTATCCTGAGAGGCTTGGAGGCGATCGATGGATGCGAGTGATCTTACCCGCGGAGAGGTTATGTCACTGCGCACTACCGTACTGGGTCAGATGTTAGAGATTAGAGAGTTGCATGCTGCTGATCGCAGGAGACAGGCTGTGACTTCAGAGATGCTGAAGGCAGACCATAAGAGATCTGCAGAGATAAGAGAGTTGAGGACAGCTGATCGTACCCGACAGCAACAGCTTATACAGACATTGAGAGTGATGCAGTCATTACAGGGACAGGTGACCACACTACAAGGACAGGTGACAGCACTACAGGGATAGGTTACCGCACTACAGGGATAGCAGGGACCCGCTGGAGGACCTGCACAGCCAGAGCTGCCAGAGGAGGCTGGTAGCAATTCATAGATTAGATCATGTTATGGCTAGTCATTTTGTATATAGCCTACTAAGTATTACGGGTTTAATCCCGGCTAGTAAGGCTTTAGGTTGTTATGTTTATTTTGTAACCTAATCGTTATGATCATTTTGTATCTGAACCGATTAATTGATTAGTGTAGATTGATGGAATGGAGTGTTGTGTTGGGGTGGTGTGGAGTGTTGTGTGTGGGGTGTGTGTGGGAGAGATGAGAGGGTTGCTGGGGGAGGGTTTTTGGGAAGGGTGTAATGGTGGATGATGTAGGGGGGGGATCTCACTTTACTATTGTGCATATGTCATGTCATGGATATGATTTTACGAAATCTAACGAGTATTATATTTTCTTGTGATTAATAAAATGACACCAAAGAGAGGACCACGAGGTTAAACACAGAAACAACACTGGCGCAACAGCGCCACCACTACTCTGTCACTAATGCCAACTCAGGCAAATGATAGACCACAGGCGTTACTTGCCGTTTGCAGCACGTCGATGCAAACACGAATGCGTCGACAGCCATAATTCTGGAACAAGTGCTGCCCCCGCACGAGAGAAAATGAACGAGCATCGTGAGTGCACTTATCCAGACTTCATGAAGTGCCAACCTCTAAATTTCAAAGGCACAAAAGGAGTTGTCGAATTAACTCAATGGATTGAGAAAATGGAAACTGTGTTTCGGATAAGCAACTGTTCTGTGGAAAACCAAATCAAGTTCTCCACTTATACTCTTCTGGGAAATGCTCTAACATGGTGGAACTCCCATGTAGGACTGTGTAATGACATTGCTTTGCAAGACCTGGACTGAACTGGAAGAAGAAAATGACTGAAAGTACTGCCCAAGGATCGAGATTAAGAAACTCGAAGTCAAATGTGGGAATTAAAGTGAAAGGGATGTGATAGGTACAACCGCAAGTTTTCCAGGAAAATGGCTAGTGCCTATGTGTGTGATATGTGTACTGAAAGATATCTGACAAGATTGAGAAATCTGGTCTCAGTGGAGCATTGAGATCGCCCGGAGTGACCAGGAAGTGTAGTAGCATCTAAGCCTGAGGACAATGCAAAAGGCAACTTAAAATGCATCGAAACGTGATGGATAAGGACTCCGCACTTTTGTGGACTAGCGTTCCGAAAGAGAACAAGTGAAGAAGCTAGATATAACCAACAGAACCTCAACAACAACACCAAAATAAGAGGCAGACCGAAACATGGCTTATGTGCAGGGGATGTTGAGAGTAGAAAAGTACAAATATGGGGTGGCTCTAAACCCCTATGCTCAATTGCAATTTATCACTGTTGGTCCATGTGGCTTCCTATGCTACAATGCAATCAAAGTGGCTCACATTTGCTCGTGATTTGAAAGTTTGGCAAATGCTAACAATGCTAACAACAGAAGGCACATAGTCGGGTCGAAGGCCTACTGCTATGATCGTAGAGTTTAGGGAATTTTAAGAGGGAATGTACAAAGCTGAAAAACACAACAACCGTGGTAACCAAGTTGGAATGTGGCAATGCTCCAGCCAAAGGTTTATGCGGTAGGGCAGGCAGGGATAAATCAGAACTACCAAAACATCATGACGGGCACGTTCCTTCTAAACAAACAGCTATGTTCTATCATTAGTCGTAACTGGTGCCGATAGAAGTTTTGTATATTCACTGCATTTAGCTCCAAATTGATAATGCACCAACGCAATTAGATTACATTTTATTGACGTTGTAAACTAGACGTCTGAGACATCCAAAATTAATATGAGGACTTCACAGCTTTGGGTAGTGGATAATTGTGGGTTGGAACTACGGTTAGCTCCGCTTTGGGGTTTGTACTTGAAAATATCTCTGATTCCACCCATTCACAACTATAGATCGTTAATGTCGCCATGAGGAAACTTGTTGGTTTTGACTGCATATAATTGGTATGGATTGGTTGGTAAAGTACCAAGCATATCATTGTGTGTGCCGGAGAAGATCGTTTCGTATCCCTGGGGAAATAAAACATTTAATTGTTCATGTGAGGAAGCAACCAGTGGACACGAGGCTGTCTGCACATTATCTCGTAAACCAAAACAAAGAATACATGGAAAAGGATGTCCAGTCTTTTTGGCGCATACATTAATACTAAATGGAGGACGAGGAAGACAAGTCGGGTTTAGTATTTGTTTGACTTTGGGCTCTTAAAAGGATTGCGGCCATGGGAATTTGATTGGGCTTGGAATGGGATAAGGGTGAGGGGTTTAGGGATTTGGCTTTTAAAAGAGCTAACGGTTGTAGGTTTTAGAACTAATGGGACCGTTCATGTGGAATTTATGGTTTGTTTTGTTACTTTAGATATTTTTAAGGACTGAATTGGTAAGTTTTGGGATTTTTTGTCCTTTAGTGATTTGACTTAAGTTGACTTGAGTTGACCATTCTTGACTTTGATAGCATTCTCCTGGCTTTTTGTGTGCTCTTCCGTTCCCGTGTTTGTTTTTGCCTGGTTTTAACCGTTTTTTTTTTTTTTTTTTTTTTTTTTTGAAATTTTTTTTTTAATCAATCTCCTTAGGTTTTTTTTTTTTTTTTTGGTTTTTTAATTTTATAACTATTCCTGTTTTTTCTTTCTGGTTTAGAACTGTTTTTGATTCAAAAATATTCTCTTTAGGATTTTGCTTTATCCGTACCTACACAATCACAAAGACAAAACAAGCAATATTCAAGCGTTTAAAGCACAATTTCATCTTTTTAGGGTCTATTTTGATATAAAATGGATATGTGTTTTCACACATATCAATGCGATTTCACTAAAACGATTCGATGGTGATGTAGCTATATAGGATTATATATGGTATTAGTTAATCAAAGTGCTTAGTGCTTATACGACCTATATTGGATTAGGTTGCACTCAATCATTTTCGTGACGCATTTTCTGTGATATACTTGATATTCGCTCATCAAGGGGTGTAACCAAATCTCATCCTAACCATCTAACTTCATTGCCCCACGTGTTTGTGTATATTATTTTGTTTTACACAAGTTGTTTGGGGTGAGAAACTTCTTGTTATTGCTCTAGATATCAGGTTCTCAAAGTGGAGTAGACATTTTGATGTGTTGTACTTTATGATCTTAGTGTTTCCTAAGTAGCGATACCCTAGTTGAGCTCCAATTATCATGATATAGTTAATTACTGGATTGTTTGAGCGCGAAATGTTATTGAATAGATTCTATTGGATGACATCCCGTTCTGGTGGATTAGCAATCACTGGGCACAATACGAACATATTACTATGTAGAACATAGGATGTTGCTGGGTTAGGAACTCATCACGGGCAATGTGGCCATTTATATGGTATTTCATTTATGTCGAGCTTCAGTGTCATGAGCTTTGGGCAATCGTTATTAACATTTATATGATGTTTGCATATGTTGCTTATTCATACACCTTGGGAAATCTTGTTGGTACGCTACCAATATCGATTTATCAAACCTGTTAGGATTAAGAAAAAGACTCAGTCACCCCATGTATTTTCATGTTTAGCATAGCTCGTAGTTTTATTAAGTAATCTTATAATTTATGGTATGGGCCGGGTTGTACCCACTGTAAGCCCACACCATAGCCCGTTTTATGGGGATTTTTCATCGAACTATTAAACCTCTCCACACATGGAGAGGGTTGGTTTTTGTCGGAAGAAAAATCATTTCACACACACTCTTTAGTGTGTTTTACATATTTCCTCCATCCTCTCTTTCTCTCTTAACTCTATCTCTAGTGTATATTGTGTTGAAATATTGGGATCATACAATTGGGCATCAGAGCCACATGTGGGATTGTCTTTTTTTACGTGGTTGTGTTTGTGTGTGGTTTCAGAGAACTCATGATCAATGTCGTGGGTTTTGGGGTAAAAATAGAAAGTCAATAAGAAAAAAAAATCAAACCGGAAATTTTTTGTGCTTAGATGTGGAGATGTTATGTTTTGTTTATTAAGCAAGATCTAGGCATTTAAGGTAGCTTAATTGTGCAAGGGACTATATCAAGTGTTTTAATACGTCAAAAAAGGGTGACTATATATGGCGATTTTTTGGTGATAAAGTCGTTTTTTTTAGGTTGCGTTTTGACAAAATGAAATTAGTTCTTGTCTGCGTTTTAGAGCTGTCCTCTTGGTATGGTTTTCGTTTGTTTGGATTTTCTTCTTGTTGCGTTTTGATTCATTGGTTCGTATTTGACATTCTGGTCTGACGTTTTGGGGTCTATTGCGTTTGATTGCAGGTTGCGTTTTGAAGAAATTTCATTGCGTTTTGACCCCGCTCACCTACGCCAAAATTCATTGCGTTTTGAACCCAAACATTCAGTTGCGTTTTCTAACCAATGTGTATGTGATCAGATTGACGTTTTGGACCAATTTCATTGCGTTTTGACCATTGCGTTTTGACCATTATTGCGTTGTTTTGTTTTAGGGTCGTTCGCGTTTGACCGTTGACGTTCCTTGATCTGTTGCGTTTTTGATTAAATTTCATTGCGTTTTGACCAAATTCAACCACTGCGTGTTGATATAAGTTTCATTGCGTTTTGATTCAAAGTCACTGCGGGTTTTGGTTAAAGGATAGCATTGCGTTTTGTCTAGAAATCTTGTGTGAGAAAAGGGTTTCAGTAAATAGCAGCCATTACTTTTGATCCGTAAAGTCCGTTTCACGCCGTTGACCTCTCAAATCGAAGAGAAGAAAACGAGGACGGATCACGTTGGAACATATTTTTAGCTGGGTTAAGGATTTTCTCTCAAAAGGCCAAAAAGCTCGTTTTTACCATGATTTATTGACATTTTTCATAGTTTTGGAATTTGTGTATACGACTTGTTTTTGTTCTAGCTCACGACCATCTGTTATTTTTAGGCCCGTTTTCAGTTTGGGTGAGCTTATTGAAACAAGGCAGAGCTTTGTTAACCTAGCCAGACTGATTATCTGTTTTATAGACAATTAAACCATTGGGCCGCTGATTCTGAATCAAATCATTTCCGGTTTTCTATTATTTTGTAAAACCCGTTAACTTTTTTATCGGTTCTAATCATAGACTTGTAAAATCACTTTAGTGAACGTTATTGCATTTAACACACACATCAATCACATTATCTAACTTAAGATCCTTAATTTTATTTTACATTTCGAATTTCAATGGATCTTCTATTCTAATTCAAAGAGAGAGAGCTTCAACTGACGCAACGACTAGCCCAAAACAAAGGCATCCATCTGCATGACTGTCTTGAACAACTCCGGTGGACAAATCATCAATGATCTCTATCTCCTTTAATTCGCCTTGTGCTGTTGATGCATTTTAACTAGCATTTCGTCATTCTTTGCGACGGCGCGTTCAGGCATCAGACTTTCAAAATTAAAGATGTTTCATAATCTGGATCAGTTAAGGCTACAACTTGAAAGTGGAGAATCATCATGGGGGTTATGTAAAGACTTGTTTCAAGCATCGAACCACAGTTCAAGAATTGTCTTTGCCTTCTAAAAGGGGTAAATGCAACGGATCTTCTGAATCAAGGTTGGCAACAAGACTTCGAAGACTTCACGCGCTGTGAACCTAGTGCGTACAGACGTGATTTACTTGAGAACCTGGATACACTTGAAGCGGTTCATTTCAATAGAGCTGTGTGTAATTCATATGGTAGATTACAGCTAACAGTCAAAGGATGTTAGATAAATCCAGTTCAAGCAGGTGGTATGACAGTTTGAATGTCTCAAAAAGCAAGATGGATTGAGTTAGAAAACACAATGCACTCAGCAATCAAGTGAATGAAACTCAGGTACAATAAGCACGAGAGTTTGGTCACTGAGAGTACAACATTAGAGGCTAATTTGAACTCAGACGTTAAAGCATTGGATGCTGGGTCGGTTATTACTGAAAGCAGCGAGACAAAGTCAGATATGCATGATACAAGCAACAGTTCAAGGACTTATATCACACATGTTGTGGATGCAAATATCAGACCAGTAAATGACCAAGTGCCATCTGCTGAGGTACATTTGACTGTTCTACATAATGTCCTTGCTACTGAACAATATCAAGCAAAAAGTCCTTTGCTTAAAGCTGAGCTTGTCAAATCAAAAGAAATGATTGAAAAAGAAATGTATAATGAACTTTTACGCAGGTTCTTATTACTTGAAAAACATTGTTTGTTCACTTTGAAATTTCACTGCACAAAAGAAGAAAATTTGCCTCAAAGTAAAGCAAACAATGGGTAACAAAAACCAGGATGCTCTGGTTTTGTTGAATTTTTTAAAGATAAATGATTTTAAAAGGTCTCAGCTTAAGGCCATAAAACTACATAATTGCGAACTTATAGAATCAAAATTAAAAGTGTGGGAAGCAAGTTAATGAAGCCAAGGTTTAAACATGAAATTGATGTTTTGGATACGTTAAACATTGAACTAATAAAGAGTGTGGCTAAATTTACTTGCAGAGAATGTGAAGTTAATAAGGAAAATGAGCATTTAAATCACAGACTTAACAAAGAACTTTATGAATTTGTATCAAAAACGACACGAATCAGACGAAAGAGTCATAATGAATCACTGATTGCTCAAGTAAATAGTTAAGACTGTTGACAAATGCCTTGATTTAAAAGCTAGATTCAGGATAAGGTTTTCGCGAAATGTAGCATTGTGAAAAAACGAATTAAGAAAGTTAAAAGGAAATAGTGTGGATTAATAAGTTTGACAAAACCCATCTAAATCTTGGGGAAACCGGTTTAAACACCACCAAGAAAAGAAACCAAATTCAGCTTGTGTTGTTAGACAACGAATGCTTTACGTTTTCCTGAACGACCTTGAATATCAAAGATCCACGGTTTGCCTCCCCAAGTTCGATGAGAAAATATGATTTGTCAAAACAACAGTCACTCACTCATTATTTGACTAAAGTTAGAGAATCTGCTGCTGCAAAACCTCATCAGGTGAATGCCACCGAACTACTAAGGAATAGTCATAATGAATCATATGGTTTCTAATGATATGGTTTCATGGCGTACTTTCTAGAGGGGATGCTAGGAAAAAATGACACAAGACAAACCAGGATTCCTAAGTCATAAGGATATGGCCCCTGACTATCAGAGCACACTGCACTCTAATGCTTGTCCACCAAACCTAGAAACATATATAGGAGTTCTCTGTATCTAAGTGTAGTGGTGGAATGTCAAATGGTGAGCTCTAGTAGACCACTCTAGTATTCTAGTTTCTTATTGGACTCCAAAAATCTGTTTGTTCGATTTGTCATAAAAATAATCTTTATACATATCATCGATGATTATATAGCAAAGATCTGAATAAGGTGAATTCTCGTGCTAAGTTTCAGTCCCCCAAGATCAGAACTAACAATCTGTTGAACCAAAGAACCACACTCTAAACCTGGTAGAGCGGGGAATGGAATATAGGACAAAGGTTTTCTCTCAATAAAGTCTTCCACTGTGCATGAGATAACCACACACTCCATAGATCTTTCTTAGGTGAGAAACCCAAGGGTAGAATTTTCCTAAGATATTAGTCTTAGGTGGTAAACCTAGGCAATGTGTGTTCATAGATAGCACAACCAAAAGTTGAACAGTGAACCTCCAAATGGTTCAAATTGATGATATCACTAAACCATTATGAATGCTATCTCAAAACTCTTTATGCTTAGTGCAAGGTATCTTCTAACTCAAGTGCATGGTACATCTTATATGTCAATCCTTTTAAGGAAAGACTCAGAGTTTGGTTACTCAAAAAGAGACTGATATCTATACGTCAGAGTTCAAGGAATTCTAATCTGGATAAATGCATTCTCAAAGGAGTTTTGGACAAAAAAGTTCAAGCCATCGTTCTTCAGCAAATGACGTTTGGACAAATCAGTTCAGGCCTCGTTCTTCATCTTGAAGATGTTTGGACAAATCAGTTCAGGCCTCGTTCTTCATCTTGATGGGTGTTTGATCAAACGGGTTCTCAAACTCGTTTCCGAATGTCAAATGGCCGTCTGTTGGCATCTCTTTCAAGCCCTGCTTCCTTCAAGTAAAGAAAGGGTACGCCTTCAGAGTAAAGGAAAGTGTAGTGGTCAGTGCATTTATCCTTGACACGAAAAGAGAAAATCTTTTCGGTCATGAGCTAATATAACAAAACATTCCAATTTTGAGATCATGGTAATGGATGTAATACAAATGTTAGCTTGCAAATCCCGCCTCTTCAGCTGAAATGGAAAATTGTACGTGTTAGTGCATTTGATCCTTAATAACGGAAAAGGAGGAAATCTTTTTCGGTCTTGAGCTACTTTCGATAACACTCAATGTTTGTTAGCTCAGTACGATGGCTTTCGTATTCTTACTGTAACGAATCCAGTTTTTCAAAGAAAGACTTACATAGAATGATGGAGGTTTTTATTAACAGGCAAGAGTTCAGGTAATCGTCATGAGTTCGATTATCTTTAATCTTGCGAGTGTACGCTTTCTGTGCAATTTATCTTCAAAGAAGAGATATCTGTCTTTTGTGTTTGACATTCTCATTAACAACTCATATTTTCCCATTGCTTGTTTCGTTAGTATAGTTAAAGTGGACAACTGTACATTAGACTGGTATTTAATTCACTGATTCAAAATGGCAAATGTATATCATTTTTAAAGGGAGATAGTGAATTCAAATGTGATTAAATGGTTTATCTATGGTCTTTTGAATGTGTTATAAAATGGTCAGGATGTGAAAGTATAGGTGTTAATCTGTCTGTTGGGTGTTAAATCTTGTTTGCTAGGAGATTAAGATAATTAAAAGCTTGGATTCTTGCTTATTGTTATGATAGCGGCTGCATATCTTGATGGCTGGAATGGTTAACTACTGCATGGCGGTTTCTTGGTGATTGTTTTTGGGCAAACTCGGTTTAGGCTAATTGTCATGTCTTAGCTAATTAAGCCCAATAAACTTTCTTTAGGTATATTCCAAAGGACCATGTGTCTTGTTGACTCTCATACAGGCTTAGTTAACTTGTCATTGAGCCTATCAGATAATCTCTAGACCATCGACCAAGGTTGACCAATGTTGACTTAACCCAATGTCCAGTGACTCTAATGTGGAATATCTTCGTGCTAATCTGAATATCAAGGGCATGTCAAACTCAAGGCGAACATCTTTATCTAACGTTATATTTATGCTACAGTTTGTTCCTATCTTTGATGATATTTCTTTAATAGATACGAGGCAGAGAGACTATTCTTGCACCTTATGAACCTACAAGATGAGATGAACAGATCCTTCATTGCTATCTAGAACAGTTACAGATTGGAAAAGGGAACATTCTTCAAAGAGCTACAGAAGTTGCAAAGAATCCTATCTTCTACATTCTAGTTGATATTTCAAGAACCACCATAACTTCGTATAGGCCATTCACTGCATCGCAAAATTTCCCTTCTATCTTACATTCAGCTGTTATGGAATACATGACTCATGATGCATGGCACTGGGGTTTATAGCTTCAAACTTGATTGAAAATGGTTTACTCTGAGTGTGATCTTTATCTGGTAGGCCTGTAGATGATCACTCCTGCATGAAACATCATCCCTAAACCAAACTTAGCTTTGGAATTAGGTAATTAAATCTATCAGCTTAGAAATGAAGCTGAAGAAGAAGCTGTTGCAAGAGAAGTTCATGCTAACTCATGCAAGATTATGTTGTGGACCAGATTCCTGAGCCCGATGCAATGAAGACCAGACTGGATCAAAACTCTGCGAAAATAAATGTGTCTCTTCGCTGGACCAAACCCTGAGCACTTGGCTGATGAATTCCTCGCGATTGCCTAGCCCAATAAGTTCATGAAATCTGAAGTCATAAAAGTACGAACGACTTGTCATTGATGAAAATCAGAAAGTCATTCTGGTTCTATGTCTTCCATGAAATAATCTCTCGATGTCACTTATAACTTTGGGGTATCAATTACTTTTATGACAAACTAATCCGAAGATGATAGGAGAAAGCTACTAGTTATAATGGTGTATGATTAACGCCATACCGATCCAAGTCCATCAGGACAGATAACGTCAACTCCTCCAGTCGATTGCTCCATTCAAAGATGTCTCATCTACTACAGCATCGTCACTGGTCACTACCTCCACCAATCTACACGGAGATCACAAAACAATATCCCATCTCTCCCTCTTCGGTGGCAAGATTGGCGCAAGAGATGTTGACGTCAAGAAAGGAATGATAAATATCATGAGATTGTCTGAAGCAAAAAGATCAATCTCTGCGATGTTTGGGCTTCAATCAATTCCAAGTTCCTAGGTTATTGTAAATATCTAGGAACAACAACTTGATGATGCTCTCTTAATGTATTTCTGAAAACGACACTACTGTAGAATTTAATCATGAAATAACTCTCGCTTCCTGGCCCTAGAGTTCCATCAAGAATCAAGGAATCTGAAAAGAGTCCAAAAGGAGATTTTCAGAATCAAAAGGGAGAACGAGGTGAGGAGATAACAAGAAGATTCACTTTTACTTCATCAGGTCAACGACAAGGTGGCTCTTGAAGAATTTTGATCTATAAAGAGTGCTCTCTTCAACACATGAATAGAACTAAGACTGCAAATAGAAATCCTACCAACTACCATCTATACCTTGCTCTTATGGAAGCTTTAATAGCAGATGAGAAGCCATGGATAAGAAGTTGCTAGTACAAGGTTAAGGACCACAAGAGAAAGCCATGATAGTGATGAGATCATTGAATAAGACGCGATGATTGATGATAGCCCTTCTAAGCTGGATCAAACGGGTAGGTCCGCAAAGAGAGAAGACCCCGAATCTGCCGCTTCTGGGTCAGCTCAGCCTCCTTCGAAAGATGATCACCAAAGTTCAAAGAAACCACGGGAACATCCAGCTCTTACCTCAACTGGATGGCAGATCACTGACACAAGAGATGATGTTGTTAACTCTCTGATGCATATGCTTCCAAACAACATCCAGATCACTGACACAAGTCTGATGCATATGCTGAATCTGAACCCGAGCCCACACAAAGAAGACAGTCTGGTATTGCTTTCAGAGATTCCTTTATTGTGTCAAAGAAGAGGTCTTCTGATTCGTCTAAGAAGCTCAAGGGTATTCAAACTCTTACTCCTGCTGAACAAGAGGCTGCTGACATAATGAAAGCTCTCAAGGAAAGCAAGAAAATGAGCAAGAGACAACCTGGAACTGGAGGCTCAAATGAAGGAACTGGTAACATACTAGGGGTTCCTGATGAGTCCACAGTCATCTCTAGAGCCTCAAGTGAAGGAACTGGATCCAAGCCAGGGGTTCCTGATGAGGAAAAGCTAATTCTTTAGTGGGAAGCAGATGTGGTCAGTGAACATTTTGACAGAGATGATAATGCTGGGGATGATAATGAGGAAACTAAGCCTGATCCTGAAGAAATATATAAGTAAAAGATGAACCAGGAAAAACTACTATGGAAACCGAAGTTGAATCCATGGTCACTGTTCCTATCCAACAAGTTTCTTCATCTGTTCCTTTACTGATACTTCAGTCATCGATCTCTCATCTCCTAAACCAGTATCTCCTCCCTGTCAAGAATCATTCATTATAACTTTCACCACCAACATCCGCACTACAGCAGAGCAGTTCAGTTCTTGAAATGGTCAAGTCATGGCTCCTGTACAATTCAGTTCAGGACCCGCTCCTATCCTGTTGACGCCTGGACCTATCAGTTCAGGGCTCGTACCAAATCCGGCTCCTGCTATACCATTTGCACCTCCCACGAATAAAGAATTGGAGATGCTATTCCAACCCATGTTTGATGAGTATTTTAATCCACCGGGTATCCGTCAGAATCCAATCCCGGTCATACCTACAGGTACATCCGTGTCTATTGCCATTGATCTGGACGCACCTTCGGGAAGCCATACTTCATCTCCATTGGATCATCATTCCTCCTCGGTTCATCATGGTTTAGCAGGTGAGCCATCCGCTGAAGTGAATCCGTTTGCTGCAGCTGATCACGAACCATTTGTTAATGTGTTCGCCCCAGACAATAACTCTGAATCTTCAACATCTGGGGAAATCAACATACCTGAATCCAACCAATCCACTCAACCTCATGAACATATCCGGAAATGGACTGACTCTCATCCTATTGATAACATCATTGAGAATCCCTCTAGACCGGTATCCACTAGAAAAACAGCTTGCTACGGATGCATTGTGGTGTTTCTACAATTCCGTACTGTCCAAAGTCGAACCGAAAAACTTTCAATCTGCAGCTACTGAAGACTGCTGGTTTCAAGCCATGCAGGACGAAATCCATGAATTTGATCGACTGGTCATATGGGAATTAGTACCACCTCCAGACTGTGCCATGATTATTGCTCTCAAGTGGATTTACAAGGTGAAGCTTGATGAGTATGGTGATGTATTGAAAAACAAGGCACGTCTTGTAGCAAAAGGATTTCGTCAAGAGGAAGGTCTAGATTTTGAAGAATCCTTCGCCCCGGTTGCTCGTCTTGAAGCAATCAGGATATTCATTGCCAATGCCGCCAGCAAAAACATGACAGTTTATCAAATGGACGTGAAAAACTTTCGTTCAAAATGCGAGCTCAAAGAAGAAGTCAATGTCCACTACCGGAAGGCTTCGTTGACCCAGAACGTCCACATCATGTCTATCGTCTGAAGAAAGCACTTTACGGGTTAAAACAGGCTCCTCGGGCATGGTATGACACATTGTCAAAGTTTCTTCTGGCACAAGGATTCTTCATGTTGCGATTTGATAATTAATGCTTGATTGCGTTTTGAGTTTACGTTCATATTGCGTTTTGATATTTGTTCTTGATTGCGTTTTGAGCCCATATTCATATTGCGTTTTGGGTTAGAAATGTTTTGGTTGCGTTTTGGGGATTAGATCATGACTGCGTTTTGATGATATAATATGTGGTTGCGTTTTGATTATATGATACAAAACAGGTTCAAAACGCAACTCGTTGCGTTTTGATTTGAAGAAATTTTTAATATTAAAATATTGAACCCCTTATTTCGAAATTTTCTAAAATGATTGCGTTTTGACTTGTTTTGAATATTATAATCATTGCGTGTTGATGGTTGCGTTTTGATGATGGATGCGTTTTGAGTGTTGCGTTTTGACTTAGTTGCGTTTTGATATTTGACTTAGTTGCGTTTTGATTCTTGACTTAGTTGCGTTTTGATTATGTCTGCGTTTTGATTATAACTGCGTTTTGACACATTGCGTTTTGACTGTGACTGCGTTTTGACTCATTGCGTTTTGAGTATGTAGTATTCAAATATCATTGCGTTTTGGTCTTGAAGTTGTTGAAGATTGTTGTTTGATTAGAGTGTCTTATCCATTGCCTGTATCCTGCATGGTTTGTTAATTGCCATTGAAACTTGTGGTTAATTCTGTGTATCTTGTCCTCTCTTTGATGAGTTAACATCCGTTAACTCAAGGGTTGACCAACCTCACTGATTAACACTATAACATGATCTAAGAGTCCTTTATCTTGGATCTTGTGCATACGTGCTTAACTTCAGAGCATCTGCTCTCATCTAACAACTCCTATCTGCATGGTCGCTTTTCTGTGATTGTAACTGTGCAGATACAATGACTGATGCTGTACATGCACCCGCAATGGCACCACCCGTCCGCACAGATGAACAGATATTACCACGCATTCGCTGGGTGCCAATTGGGAAAAGCAACTGCTATCTGAATGAAGAAAAATCTCAACCCAGCCCAATTTTCAAGATTGCTGTGGATATTCTCAAGCAAACAAATTTCTTCAGAGCTTTTACAGCGTCATCTACAATACCGGCAATCTACATCCAACAATTCTGGGATACTATTTGTTTTGACAGTAAAGCTGGGAGTTATAAGTGTCAACTGGACGAGCAATGGTTTGACCTCTCTCTAGACACACTCAGAGACGCTCTTCAGATCGCGCCGGTCGATAAAAACCAAGCTTTTTCTCCTCCTCCGACTCCTGATACGCTAATCAAGTTTGTCAATGAGTTGGGTTATCCAAGAGAAGTCATAAACTTAAATGTTTTTCAAAACATGTCAAAAATGGTTTGCAGTTATTTCAGACTGCAACCCGGTCTTCAAAATGAGGAAAGCACGTCGCCAAAAAGACGGCTGTTCCTAACAACGGGTGATTAAGTTCTCCCGGGCATGGATTACGTCATATCCGTGCACCCTCGATCTAATGTACGCTTCAGTGCATTATTTCTTGATAAAGAAGAGAAGTCTTCTTTTTAACCAAATAATTTTTCTTCTATGATTCTTCAAAAATTATTTGTGTTAACCATGGTGGAAAAGGTGTTGTCTTTCAAAACTTAATCAGTCATCTAAGTCTCTCATCAGAAAAAGATTTTTAAAAGAATTTTCTATCACTCAAACAATGTCTACAGCTCTTTAAATAGAAAACGGGACATTATTTGAGGGGGAGAAATGTGCTAATAATTCTTTCAAAATGATCTTTTTGAATAATCAAGGAGTAAACGGAAAAGGTTTGACAATAACTAATCATGATTTAAAGGGGAGTTAATTAATTTTAACTCATTTAGACTTTAGATGTTATGTGATTCAACCTTTAGGACTTAGAATGAAACATATGGCAATTAGGTACTTACTTCGTTTAACGTACATCAGAAAGGTCCTAGATTGCCATTGGCATAAGTTTTATAACCCGAACGATTTTTTCTCAAAATTATTGATTTCATAAATCAAGTTCGGGTTAATCATTTGAAAAGTGTTCTAATCAAATCAGAATCAATTTTCGACACTACAAACAGATTTTCAAGAAATCTCGACCACTCGAATAAATACAATAGATCTTTAAATAGAATACGGGTCTTTGTTCGAGGGGGAGAAAGTGTTTTCGAATTATCTTCAACATGTCACGGTAATTATATGGAAAAAGTTTTAACTTAACAGACAATAATTTGAGGGGGAGTTTTAACTCCAAGGGCTTCATTTGTCATAAGTTGTTAACTTTAGAGGCTTAAATATAATTTCAAGACTAGTGGCTTAGGCTTATAACTACATTCGATCAATATTGCCAACACCTCATAGTTTTAAAATGCTTAGGTTTGTTTGGAAATAACTATGTAGTTTTTAGAAGCCTTGAAGTTGAAGATATGTTTCTGATTCGATTAGTATTTCCCCTATAAGTTAATCACTAAGCTTATTTTCGAAGGAGTAGAATTTATTGTCAAAAGAGGTACACATAGGTTTGATAAGTATGATGATACCTTTAGATAGTCATTATCCTGCAGGAAGAAATGTTTACATCCAATACTTAGTTGACTTAGGTATTATCATTTCGGCTATTTAGAGGGAATAATTGTGACATCCGAGACTTAGCTAACCTTGGTGTTTCAATTTATATCATCACTATCTTGTAAGGAGAAATACGCTCATCAGGGTCTTAATTGACTTTGATGTTATGGTTTCGAATTATTTGTGTACTTCGAATATTTGTTGTGTCTTCTCAAGAAAGGATTGCTGGTTCGGGGGAAAGCTAAGACAACTTCCATTTGGAGAGTATCGAGACGGACTACAGATTGCTAACATAGACAAAATGACTATGCCACTTTCAGTGTGAACATTTCAGGTCATGTCTCATACATAGTCCTGTACATCAATAAGTAGTGTGGTAATCAGTGTTATGTGTCAGTTTAATGAATTTTTCATGAGTTTCTCGTTAAACTCCAAATAAATTTATAAACTCATCATAACTGACACTAACAGAGTCCCTCATTAATTAAGGGGGAGCATATATAGGTTCCAATATCGGCTTGTATTTAATCAGACCACATTTTCTCCCAAATTTTCTAACATATTTAAATCAATTGAGATCCTAAATCTCAAAAGGTTTGAAATTTTTGATCAGGGGAGAGAATGTGATTTAAATATTAAATCTGATAAAAGTGTGATCTATTAAGACTCAAGCAGGTACTCCTCCCTCCATGTGCCAAACAATTTCGAATATCGACGCACATGTTGAGGGGGAGCAGTTTCATAAATAATCAAAACAATCAAGATACAATGGCTTTGATATCTATATCACAAGTACCTTGATTGATTTTCAAATGGTTTTATGGCAAAATGAACAGTACCGAAAGACCGACCCTGTATTTACTTTATCGGAGTTATAAGGATGGTAAGGTTAGGTACTCGTTCCCACGATCCCGCCAGAGCCGGAGGGATCTACCCAGGGACAATCCACTAGTTAGTGTAGAAGTCCTTAGGTATGATTACAAAAGGAGTTATGTGAGAATAAGGGAAAAGTGCGGACTGAGATGGAGTTAGTACTGGAACATACCCAACAAGGTACTAGTAATGAAGTCTCGGTAAGCACTGAAGGGGTTGAAGAATGAAAAAGAAATGTTAAGATAAAGGGTGAAAAGAAAGCAGCCCTCCTTAAACATTAGGCAGAAACCGGGTCACTACATATGCTGTCAGAATCACATGGTTGATTGCTGACATTGAAGACAAGTATCATGGACCCAGTGATACGCTGCACAACCCTCCCTAGCCACTCAAGATCCCTCAAAGGATTCTTGTTTCATTTCTCACGGAGATCAATACATTTCTATCGTCTCTCTCACTCCGAGCTAGATGATATTGAAAAGGTGGCAGTCCGCTCCAGCCTCCGACTACCAAAAACCAAAAATGCACTATTGAGTCTAGAGCCATGAGATCATCCAAAAATCTCATTAGGACAGCATCACACTATCTGATAACAAGTAAAGATCTTAAGATCCTACGGTATGATCCCTCACGTGTATGTCAAACATCCGATGATACAAAGTACTCACAATAAGAGGAAATCCTTCTAGAGCCAACATCAAACAAGCTCTTGTAGTGATAGGTTGAGATCCTCTTGAGTCAACGTTACAACTGAAAGAAATATGGTGCGAGTCTTATAATTCACTTTTCAGGCATGAATTGGTACCGAATCGTTTTGCGAAAAACCTTTCGATGTGCTCTAACCAGTAGATTTTCAGCACATTGACTGTGAACATCTTTCAACAAATGTGTTTTCTAATGATAATTTGATTGTCTAAAACCCTCTCGATGTGTCACAAAAACTACTTTCTCAAGCGACTTCATGGATTTCAATCAAGTTTTTCTCTTTAATATCGTAAAATAGTAACTACCCGATTCACTCTTTTTCGTGTTGTCTGCTTTGAGACGTTCCGATACAAGAACACAATATGGAGAAATTTTGATGGTATTACACATCAATAACCGATCCTTATACTAAAATCTTGTCAAGAATTCTTCTTAAGATGAACTACTGACACACGGAGATCGTCCCTCACAGTCCGAGGTTAACAACCAGACTCGGCCTATGACAAGCCAAATTCTCCACATGCCGTAGTGCTAACTGTTTATTACAATCAAGTAATGGAGAAATGAGATACTTCGTTCCAGAGGAGTCAAATTCACACCCCAGCTCATACTAATTTCATCAAAGACAACATGAAAACCTAAAGACCTACTCAACATAATTTCGCTACACCTTAATAAGTAATGCCAAGATCCAAGAAAATGGAGAGCATGCCGGTCCGAAGGTCACAAACATCAAAATGAAGGTAATGCTAGACCAACAAATGATTAAGAGAATTAAGATGAATGATGATCTCAAAGAAAGCTCAAAGATCGCACAAGTCTAAGGGACAAATCTCGAAGTTCACTACATAATGTACAATGATCTCAAAGAATGAAGAATCAAAGACTACGAGCTACAACAAAAGTCGAGAACTAGGAATGCTATTATCAAATTGTATTTTTATGGGTGACCTACCCTAGGAGATTGTAGATAATGAAAAGATAAATAAAATAATTAAATAATATTTTATTATTTAAAATCAAAAATCATGTTTTTAGGAAAATTTCTAAGTATAAACCTGTCACGAAATTTCGACATGACCCATACGCTCATACAACGTTTTCCAAGGTTTCAAACTTATTTTCAACACTTTTTATAAATTCGACACTTTTCGACAAAACTCTAAAATCTTAATCTTTAACGTTTACTAAAACGTTTTTCCCAAAATATCGTTCAATATCACTTTGTAAAAACATTTTCACTTCCAAAAGTCCGTCAAAACTTTCATAACGACTAAATATCGCTTATTGGGCTTTAAAGCCCAACAAGGGTCCATTAAGATATTTATAAGTCCAAAATACGATCCAAGTCTAAAACCAAAGCCCATTTACATATATAAACATATACTTATAAGTAGAAAATAATCCGTACCACAATAAGCCCTCCCATTAAGATACGACTTAAATAGACTTATTGGGTCGTGAGTCCATAAGCTTAAAATTACGTATATTAAGCTTAAACATAAGCTAACAAGCTACGTATCACATTTGGTTACTACCATAAGCCTCAAAAATAGTCCACAACATACGCCATAACACAAAAATAATCAAAATCACTTTGGGAAACTTTTCGTGGCATATAAGCCCAAATAAGCCAAGAAATAGCTTAAAAATAAGCCCGAATAAGCTATACAAGCTATTATCAAAAATAAGCTATCTAGCAACATATATTATTCAACCATCACGACCACAACATCAAAACTACAAAAACCCTTATTTTCCTTTTTATATCCCACGAACCAAACACACTCTTTTTTATTCATTTCGCTTCCAAAAATTAATTTTCATGACGATCAACTTGTACAACTAATATCTATGCATCAAATAAACCCAAAAGGACAAATGAAATTTAAATTTGACAACTTACAAGAAAATAATCAAAATGTTGATTTTGACACGAACCGGACAACCCAAACGTTGTTTAAATGAATTCCTAAACACTCGTATCAACCTGGAATATCACGTTCTCGATCAAAGTTGGAAAATTTATGGTGGATTGTGGTGGTGTAGGTGGCGGCTGAATAACACAAACATACACACACTTATGTGTGTTTTTTTTTGAAAATGAAATGGACAATGAATGGAGTGTTAGTGGTAAAAGGAATATACTTGTACAAGTTTAGACACATTAGCTAGAAAATAGCCATTTTGTTCCCCTCTTTGACTTTCTTGACCGGATGGCATCTTATGGGGTGTCGGGTCTTTCTTTTCGTGTCGAGATCACTTAAATACTCGTAAAACTCAACCGTAAAATTTACCCCACCCCAAAGTTAATTATCATTTTTATTCACCTTGAAAATACTTTTCCATTAACCTAGAGTATTTACACGACATATTTTCACTTTAAACCCTTTCAAAACTCATCTGGACATTAACGGACGTGTCGGACTCGTTTTTTGGCATTTCTCAAAACTCACGGGCAAACCACCCAGAATACAAATAACACAATAATACCTTCCAAAAGGGATTATTAATCACAGTAAACCACAATTCATCACAATACTCATAAAAATCATCACCGTCAACATGGTACAAAATCTGAATAAACTGACAAGAGTCAAATAGTCAAAGGACTATGCACAGTTTAGCCATAATGCATAAACCAAAAACTCAAAGTCACAACAACCTATACCACACCAACAAAACCGCAAGAACTAGTGATACACGCCAAAATCAGAAAATAGTATTCCAAACAAGATGTAATCTTTGAAGCACAACAATCAAAATGAACCAATAATAAGGTTTAATCAGATCGGCACCAAAATGCCAGCAACGCAAATTAAGCACACCAGAATCCTTACACATGAATGGATGTTTATGTGATTGCAATAAACCCTAAATTCAGTTGTTGAATTAACCTTCACAAGAAGTAACCAATGACGATTAAAACGAGTGAAAAGAGCTAATTCACAAGTGAATTAGGGATAAAGCAAAGAAAAAAAATTAATGATTCACGTGTCAAAGAGAATTAATGATCGAAAGTTGTATTCGGTTAGGGTTTATTGTTTTTTCTTCTAATTCGCCACCTAGGGATGAGAGATAATTTTTTGTTAAAGAATGATTCATCAGTTAGGGATGGAAGTGTGCAATCTTCTTTTGATATAACAAATACAACCACATACTCTGAACATGGTATGTATCAAGAAGGTTATCACACTATAACCCATTTTAATGACCAAAACTGGTCTAAGGGTAATAAGCAAGATAGTGTTTCTGGTTCAACTCATTTTAGGAATGATTTAAATGATGTGCAGACACCTGTATCAAGAAGATATAGTAGGTAGTCTAAGTTACTTGCTAAGTTGAAAGATTATGTTTTGAATTCTAATGTTAGATATGGTATTGAAAAGTATGTTAGTTATTCTAATCTGAAAGGTGCTAATTTATGTTTCGCTACCATTTTAAACAAGTATGTTGAACCAACTTGTCTTGGTGATGCTTTATATGACCCTAATTGGGTTGAGGCCATAAATAATAAGATAGAGGCATTAAACAGAAATAAAACTTGGACTGAATGTGACTTGCCTGTTGGTAGAAAACTTATTGGTAGTAAATAGATTTGGAAAATTATGTAAAAAGCCTCTGGTGAAATAGAAAGATACAAGGCCATATTAGTGGCTAAGGATTTTAGTTAAAGGGAATGTTTTGACTATGATTTTTAGTTAAAGGGAATGTTTTAACTATGATGAAACTTTTAGTAATGTGGTGAAAATGGTTACTGTAAGATGTCTGATTAACATTGTTGTTAGTATGTATTGGCCTTTATACCAAATGGATGTTAATAATGCTTTCTTGCATGGTGAGTTGAATGAAGATGTTTATATGGCTTTACCTCAAGGATATGATTGTATTGGTAAAAATAAAGTGTGTAAATTAAATAAATCTATTTATGGCTTAAAACAAGCTCTAAGATAATAGAAGCTAATCTTACCACTAGGGGTGTAAACGAGATGAGACAACTCGCGAGTTACTCGAGATTAACTCGTAAACTACTCGAAATCAACTCGATCTAAACGAGTCGAGCTCGAGCTCGAAATATAAAGCTCGTCCGAGTTCGAGCCGAGTTTCGAGCTCAAGCTTGGCAGTACTTGGCTCAACTCGGCTTGTTTACACCCCTACTTACCACTGCCTTGATTGAGCATGACTTTGAACAGAGTAAGTTTGACTATTCTTTGTATGTCAAAAATAAAGGGAATGTGTTTGATGCCTTGCTTGTATATGTTAATGATAATTTTATTATTAGAAATGATGAGTCTAAAAAGGATTTTAAGTTCTAATTTTTTGATAAAAGATTTAGGTGATTTAAAATACTTTCTTAGCATAGAAATTTTTTAAGAATGAAAAGCGTATATGTATGTGTCAAAGAAAGTATTTATTAGAGTTGTTACATAAATACGGTTTATTAGCTGACAAGCCAGTTGATATTTCTTTTTCTAGAAAATATCGTCTTAAACTTTGTTGAAGCTGAAAAATATAAGTTGTTCAAAAACTTTACAAGTTACCAAAAATGGTTGGAAAGTTGATATATTTAACTCACACTAGACCTGACATTAATTATGATGTTCACTGCTTAAGTCAGCACATGTACAGTCCTTTACAGTCTCATTTTAAGGTTGCTTTAAGGGTCTTGAGGTGTTTGAAGAGGTCTCATGGGTCTGGTTTGTAGTGTCCTAAGACAAGAAAATCTGTTACTGGTGTTTGTATTTTTTTGTCAACCTCTTATATCATGGAAAGGTGAAAACAAGCTACATTATCTAAGAGCTTATCTGAAGATGATTATAGGAGCATTGCCTCTACTACATGTGAGGTTATTTGGTTGGTAAATTTGCTACATAGTATTGGTTTACCAAATTTGTATTAAGTTGACTTGTTTTGAGATAACAGCTCTACTATTCAAATAGCTGTAAATTCTGTTTTCCATGAGAAAAGTAAACATTTTGAGCTGGATGTTCACATTGTTAGGGAAAAGTGTAAGTTGGTATTATAAGGACTATAAAGATTCATACTTATTTTCAAACTGCAGACATTTTCACTAAATGTCTAGCTATTTTCATTAAATGTCTAGGTGTAGTTCAACATAGATTATTTTGCAAAAGTCTTGGTTTATGTGGTATGTTTGTAGGAACATGTGTGGACGTTGTAAAGAAGAATGAGAAAAAAGTTAAGCAGGTTGTTGACACATCAGCTTGAGGGAGATGTTGAAGTACATGGTCAAACTTTAAAGGACTAACTTTGCCAAAGTTGTAAAGTTGTTTGTGCTTATGTTCAAGTTTGAAGGTGATTAGCTAAAAAGAATACTTGAAGGACCTAAGTGTAAATTGCTTGTATATAAGCTAACTTACACTCTAGGGTTTTTGTTATCTGTGTACAGTCATTGTGTACTTTTTCAAATCTTGTTAAGTCAGTATTCATCTTCTTCAAGATAGCAATCTCTAATATCTTGTGTATTGATCCTGATCAATCTGTTTTGATCTAGATTTGTTGAGTGTTTGCCAGTTTGTAGTGAGGATTGATAGGATCCACCTAGTGGGGACTATCATTGTCTTTATATTCCTTTGGTAAGCACTTGTTTAAGGACTTATCTACTTTAGCGATATTAAGATAAAAATCACAAAAGAGTGGTTGGTTGGGTGATTAAACCGTTGTTATTTACCATTCTTAAAGCTTAACTCGAATGTTTACAATACCATATTCTGATTTTGTCAATATCAGTAGATGTAAGAATGTTACGACTATGTTTGTTGTTTCAGGCAGGGAAAATGTTAGTAATTTTGTTTTAAGCATAATACCTTCTTTGGGAATTTGATGACACAACTAATGGGAATCCGTATATTATATGTATTTAGATTAGTTAGATCACATCATGAAAAAAAGAATCAAACACAATCTCTGATTTGTTGAATCTCAATTCAACATATTTAACCAAAATAAATATGAAGTCAACCAAACTAGTTACCACTACTAATCAGGTGTAACTCGATCATCTCGATCCCAAGCGAGGTGGTGGTTCGGGCCTTATTAATTGTTGATAGAGAGCCTTAATATTGGGATTTAACCTTAGCGTGTAAGTAATGGATTTGAGCCATTAATATTGATACGCTATCAAAAACAAATCCTACCAAAATAACAGACTAAACATATATAACCTAAAGCCTATATAACCTCATATGGGGAGTGTAATAAGGATGAGCCTGGTGAACTCTCCATCAACTTGTCCGGTTAACCCCCAATACTATTTATCGGCCCCACTAACTAATATCAATATTTATTTCGACTAATTAATCAATTATATATTTACAATAAACATGTGTAATCGAAGTCTCATGTTATTATGTATGACCCGACAATCTTTATATATAGACGCCAATATCTAAATATATTATATCATGCACATAGATATGATATTGACGAGAGGTATAACATTTAAACATCATATATCTACATTATAAAGCATTTAGCTTCAATTCTTGAAAACTAAAAAGTGAAAAACCTAATCTATATTAGGAAACTAATAAGGGGCTGACTAAGAGAATCCCACACCTGGAATGTCAAAAGGGGGCTGTAATACACATAATATGCACGCATGGAATGATTGACACAAAAAAGGAAGGCAATATTAACTTTCTGTATATGATATTCTCTAATACAAAAACACACACAAATAATACACTCTCATCTACAAACACACAAAACCTACCACCGGACCTCACCATAGAAACTACCACCACGAGTCCCTCCACCCGACCTCACCACACAACCACGGTAACACCACCACAGAATCTCACCACTAAACCAAACCACCACCGAAACACCCAACCCAGTCGCTCGACCATACAACCTCGACCACAAAAAGGTTATTTTAAGTTTTAAGGTATGTTTGATTTTTTTAATAGATCTATTTATACTAATTAAGTTTTGATAGTTTTTTATAGATTCATATGTTTTTATAATATTGATAGAGTTTTATATTTTATTGTTACAGTTGCTTGTTGCCACCGCTGCCACCATTTTCTCGTTGCTGAAACATACACCTCTGCCGTACCAGCTCACAGCCACGATCACCAAGAGTGTTTTTTAAAGTTTTTAAGGTATATTTTAGTTTTTTAATAGATTTATTTATATTAATCAAGTGTTGATGGTTTTTTTATAGATTTGTAGATCTAGGTTTTTATAATGTTTTTATATTTTTAAAAGCCACCGTTTGCCGCCGCTTGTTTCCCCTGCTACCGTTTTGATTCACTGGAAATAATGGGTTGTTTAACTTTTTTGTAGGCCAATGATGTTAGATCTATCGGGTTATAGTTATGATTTGTCACTCCGATCTTAGTTGATGGTTAAAGATTCATTATTTTATTCTCCATTTTTTATTTTCTTGGTTGTATGTTAAATGTTTGGCAGATGATAAATTATGAGGTGGTTAAAGTCGTAATCATTTTTACCCTTTTTTTAGGTGTCGTTGCTGTAATCTTAGCTATCGTCGCCGCTGCCACAGAAACTGCTGTCGGAATCTTCATTGGGTTTGTATTGAAAAATGGGAAAAATGTTGATGATGTTGAGGTTTGTTTTACTTTGTCCTTATATATATTGTTGATTTTATTCACAACTTCATCCTACTTTGGTGAGGTCCAGTTGATTTTATTCATAGCTTCATCCCCCTCGTATCCAAAGTGATGTCGTTATTGTCATCTCAAGTGATGGGGTTCTTCTGGTTCTGTCACAAGATAAGCTTTATTATATAAAAAGTGATAATAGTTAGAGTGACAGTGTGGTTTATCACGAAACTGCTCTTGACTTGTATAGTTTCCCGACCTCTATGTCTGTAGGAGATGAGGAAAGGGCAGATGTGTTGTAGGGCTGCAATTAAGTCAAGATTTTATCAAGCAACTCAAGCTCGAGCTCGAGCTTGACTCGATCAAGCCAAGCTTTTATCAAGCTCAAGCCCAAAAATTAGCTTGAAACCTATAACAAGCCAAGCTTAAGCTTTTGATAGCTCAGCTCGAGCTCTTATCAAGCTTTTTAGAGTTGTAATATATAATAATTCATATAAGTAATTAAGGGGTAGTTTGAGTATTAACTTAATTATAAGGACCTGATGTGTCGTTGTGTGGTGTATATTTTATTGATTTAAGTTTTACATTTATATTTTGCCGACTAAACCAAAAACAACACTTTAACGGGCAATGTACCCGATCGGTAGTAGTTTCGTGGTAAGTAGGGCGTCGAACACTTGAAGCGAGGTTAAATCTATCAATTCAATTAATATCTTGGTTATCTAATCTATGTTAATTCTATCATATT